>PVIJ01004544.1:0-29800 GCA_004024925.1 Scalopus aquaticus | reverse complement strand
AGTTTCAACCCCCAGTTTTAACTACAACCCTTCCAGTGGAGGATCTGCGATTCCTGTCAGATCCTAACCCACACCACACACTTCACTACCACCGCCACCCTAGGACCTAACCTGCATGTGCTGGGGGACCCTTTCATTACACCTGAGACAGCTCTGAAGACCAATGATGGCATTCCAATTGGGCTTAAAGTGCCTCCCTCTCCTCCAACCCCCAAAGCTCTTTGTCCTTAAAATGAAACATAAACTTTAAACTTTATTTTTTCCCTTTATTCCACTATGGTTCGGCCCTGCCCGCCTTCTGTCCCGTCTATGCCGCACTGTCCCTCCTGCCTTTCATTGTTGGCCCAACACAGCAAACGAGTCCCTGCTGCAGAGCCTTTCAGTGGGCTTCTCGCTTCCTTGGGGACATCACTTGCTGTGCTGCCCAACATACAGGCCATACATGGCCACTGAGTACTTGAAATGTGGTTAGTGCAACGGAAGAACTGAATATTCAAATCTTACATAACTTCAAATTAAAAATTTAAACTGAAAGAGTATAAAATATTTTTTCCATTAAACACTTTGGTTTGTTAGGATTACATTTAGCAAAATTTTCATTTTGCCAAAAATTACATTGTAATTGAGATGTGCTGTAAGTTAAAATATATACCATAATTCAAAGATTTAGCACAAAAAGAATGTTAAGTATCCCAATGTCTTACACTGATTACATATTAAAGTGCTAGTATTTTAGATGTGTTGGGTTAAATAAAATACCAAAATTAGTTGTACTTGTTTTTACTTATTAAAATGTGACTACTAGAAAAATTTAAATGATATATGTGGCTCATATTGTATTTGTACTGGGTATTGCTGTTGAGATTACTGAGTTTTTCAGTCTTAAGTTCTGTTTTGCTTGATCACTCTTGCCTTCATTATGTCTCATTACCATGCTTAAATCCCTTCAGAATTTATCCTTATTTAAACATATCTATTTATTGGTTTACTTGCAGTATACCTATTTTCCCTACAAGAATGTAAATTCTAGAGAGCAGGGATATGTCACTCTTGTTTCCTACTATATTCCCAGGACCTAATGTAGGTAGATGTGTCAATTCTGTCAATCATTTGATCTGCTTATTCACTTTACAGAAGACCCTGAGAGGAGCAAGGATTTTTTCGAGGTCACACACTGCCAGGTCTGACTTCCCAATGCCTAGTCTAGGACTCCTTGTATTGGTTATAGTTGATCTGATAAACTGAGGGACACTAAATCAGGAGTAAATGCATTTCAGCAAGGCCATAGCCTGTACTTCCTAAAGTGTGGGAAATTCCAGTGTATCTGCAATCCAATGATGAGAAAACATTTTTTTTTTTCAATCTCTTTCAACTTGAAAGCTCAGTTTGGTGTCCATATGCCATTAATGCCTCCCCAACATATCCTAATCTGCCTTTTAGAGCACAGGATAAGCCTCAGATTTAAAACCTTTGGCAAGTTAACACCAGCTAGGTAACACCACTTACTGTTTAATTTTCTTTTTTTTTAAGATTTATTTATTTTTTTACTTTTGCATACAAGTTGGGGTGCAGGCCAGAGGTGTGAGGCAGTGAGAGGGTTCATCAGAGACAGAGTGGGGAGCAGCACAGGCAGATCGACCGAAATACACTGCTGAGGGGAGCAGCAGGCGAGGCAGGAGAGGTCTGCCATGCCATGTGGGATTCTCCCCAGCCGTGCATCGAACTCCTGCTGCAGCCGTGGACAGCTCCTGTGCCACCAGGGAGGCCCAGATTTTCATTTTTCTTATTCTTAAGGTTACATACTATTTACAGCAGTGACCCTGTTTTTCTTTTATTGAGTTATATATATTTTGAAAGTTTTAATTTATTTACTAATAGATGAAACTTAGATATGGCAAAAATTGTAACTATGGTTCAGAAATTATTGAAATTTAGGAATCATTGTATTCATCCAAAAGAATAAGTGATGGTGAGATTTCAGGCAGGGGGCGAGCTAGTAGAGGAAGGCACTTTTCAGCAGGTAAGTTGTTTTACTCAGTGAACCTCATCACCTTGGGCTTCTGTGGGGTCTGGTTCAGGGATCTAGACCAGGATGCCTTTAGATAGCTTTCAATTTCTTTTGTTGACCTGGAAAAATGTTTCATTAGTTGTGAGCCAGAGCTTGGGGTTCTCCCATTTCCTGTCTGTTTCCACTCCAATAATGAGAACTCCCAGGCCTACCTTAGAAGATTTCTTTTCTGCTTCTTTTCTGCTGATCTTTTCAGATTTCTTGTTCAGAGCTTCAAAGAGAGACAAAAAGGTCCAAAGCCAGATGTTTCTGGGGGCCCTGAGCTGCAGCAAAGTGGGAGGAATAGAAGAGCTCTGGGAAGTTCCAGGGTAGGGGAGATTAGGAGGGTTTGGTTAGATGAATCACAGCTTGGGACTTTGACCAGGAGGTTCCTGTTAGCCTGACTGCTGACCTGAAATCAGAGACTAAAGGCAAAGTGTCCTCTGAGGAAAGGCAAAGAGGAAATCCAAGGAGACCCTGGGGTGTGCCTGTGGCACTCGTGAGGGGCCTGGTTCCTTGACCTAATTGAAGTTGTGTCACTCAAATTCACTCCAGGTGTCCCTTTTATAGTTTCTAGTCTGGCGGGTCAAGAGCACTGATAACCTGAACATGGATCAGTGTCTCCTACATGGATGGACCTGTGTTTTCTGTATTCCTATTTTCCATTTCTTAAATGCTCTGGAGCCAGGCACACCTGATTTGAATGTTGATCCTGCCGTATAACAGCTATGTGGTCTTGGGTAACCTAACTGCCTTAAGTCTCAGTATTCTCATCTGCAAGTAGGGCACTATAATACCTATCTTGCAGGGTTGTTCTGAGGATAAATGGGGCATATTTATAAAGTAGAAATCTGGTACATCAGAGGTGATCAATATTGATGTAGCTCATCTTCTTCCCTGCCCTTACTTCTCTGATAAATCTAGAATATTTTCCTAGGCAAAGCAGTAAGGATATTAGTTTTCAACTTGGGTTCTGGAGCCTAAATACCCAGGTTTCAATTCTGTTCTGCCAATTAAAAACTGTGTGATGTTATGTTAATTATTACCTTTCATAAATCTCAATTTCCTCAGTTGCAAAATGTGAATAAAAATAATATTCATTTCAGGTGCCTAGCACATGATAAGTATTATCTGGAATTATTATTATCAAAAAGGCTCTAATGCCCCTGATATTTTTCTGTATAATCATTCTCAACCCTGGCATGACAGGACTGGTTCATCATCCCACACTTGGTTATATTCTGCAGGATTACCTAAAGTTTGATAGCACTGAGAGGAGTTCTGTGATTCAACAAGTTTCAGGAAATGCTAAGCTAAACTAAGTTCACCAGTGTTGTCATTTTGGGCTTTCTCAGAGCCTCTAAAATGCTAGCCATGTATTAAATTGGTGGCACGCAGTGCTTTCCCAAATCAAATGAGTCAAGAGACACTGTATTCCTCCAGGGTTATTTTGCAGATTGAGCAAGAAGGAGCCTGTACCCATGATAAAGAATCCTGGTATCAGCCTGGGAAGCAGATTTGACTTCCTGCAGCCTCTTATCATGGCAAGAGCCCAGAAGCTAGGCGCCAGCCAAGCTACTTACCCACGATAGAGACAGAAGGAAAATCCAACAAGTTCATGGAGAAGTTGCTCCTCAGGCTCCTGTCATCTCTGGGCTTCTCCTCGGGTGCCAGGTGGCTGCAGGCAGTGAGGAAGCACAGACAGACCAGCGGAGTGGCCAGGAGCAGACGGGTGATGTCCATCCTAGGAGGCTTGAGTGGGACAGGAAAGGGAGTCAGGCTGGTGGGTCAGGGGTCTTGGCAAGAGATGTGCCCTCCTGCTTTCTTTGTGTTTCTGTGACCCCGTTCCACAAATGTCCCAGTGGAGCCTGAAGACTAGCAGGGCATAGGACAAGGAAAGGGAATTGATAAAGAAAGAAGAAAGAAAAAAAAAATGAAGGGGAGAAGAAGAGAGAAAGACACATAAGGGAGGGCGACTGAAGCAAAGAGAAAGGAATACATTGCAGTTGGTCTCTCTCATCCAGAGGGTGAGTTGCTGCTGTGTTTTTTTTTTTAAGTCAGTGGCCTCAGGAGACCCTGCACCTGGAGAGTATTTGAAAGGGTCTTATAGTGCCTCACAGCGGCTGAGGTTTTACTAAGGTCCAGGGTCTAGGCTAATAAGTTAAGACTCAGTGAGAAAGATCAGGGGGAAATAGTTCTGTTGGACAACTGCATATGTTGCAGACGCTGTATTTCCACACCCAGAGGGAATGAATACAGGTAAGGCTTATGTCAGGAGGATGGACCTGTTGATTTACTAAGTGGATTTTGATGAAGCAGATACTCCCAGAGTGGACTTCTTCCCAATGCATGGGTTTGGTTTCACTGGGGTTCATAGCTTCAGCAGCATCTTCATCTTCTCTGAGTGTAGACTCCCCCCAACCTTCCTTCTCCCTATGCATGTTCTCTCTGGTGATTCCCTAAACTTCCCTTTCTTCTAAAAGCAGGCATTTTCTCTGATCTTCATCCTGTCTGTCCCCTGACAGCAGGAAATAAATCTCCATGTGAAGACACAGACACTTATCATCAGAGATGAGATAGGAAGCTATGTAAACAATTTCTGTTTAACACAGAAACCCACTACTGTCCAAAACAAGATTTTAAGAATTTCTTTTTCCTGTCTGTTCTTCAAAGATTTATTGCCTGTTTATCCAAAAACTATATAAATTGGCTTTTTCAGTCAGTCAGGAAATCCTACTTTCATCATGGTGCCTCCATGCACATAAAATTAAATTTGGTCTCTTTTTTTCTCCTGTTAATTTGTCTTGTGTCAGTTTAATTATTTTCCAGCTGTGAGGGCCTATAAGAATAGAGAAAGATTAGCTTCTCCCTCAACACTTATCATGAAATGGCCATCAATTTTCTACCTCAAACTTGTAGCAAATCAATGAAAGGAATTCTGGAGTGGGAGTCAGGAGCTCTGAGTTCTGGTTTTGACTCAAGCATTAGTTAGATGTATGTTTTGAAATATCTACTCTCTTTTTTATGGTAAAATGAAGTCAGTGGTTTACATTCATTTATCAGGGGAACTCTTTCTTCAAATAAACAGTGACTTGTACAATCCCAGTAGGTAACACAGTGTCGATGAAGAGGTTTCTCAAACAGCTCAGATCATTTCCTCAAGCCCTAAGGCCCAGAACATTTTTTAAAGCCCTAATAATTCCCAGCACATGCAGTTTGATCGGTGAAGTTCCTAGTTTTTGTCAGCAATGGTTAAACCAAACAAACCTATATCAGAAAACTCAGGGGATTGAGGTGCAGTTATTTGTTCCATTATTTGCTTCTCAGAATTTTGTACTGTCCTGCTCTTGTCACATTGTTTATGTGTTTGTCTCTCCCACTTGATTTAAAAAAAGAAAGGCCATATCTTACTTGTTTTTATGGCCCTGAACCTGCCACAGTGATTAGCCCAGAGCAGAGTCCAGAGTTGACTGGATAATTGCTCACATCTTAAACTAAGCTCCTCATCTTCCTTACTCAGTGGGCTTCTGAAAATAACATTGTTAGTTGCCTCTTCAGCATCAACTATGATCTTCCCCTTTTCTAGGAGGATCCCAGAGCTAGAATGTATATTTTGGTGACAGTGACCTGACCTCCAGATCTTGATTTATTCATGACAAACAGTATAACCCCATTCCACTCTCCCTGTAGTGGTTCAGGGATGGGTATGTGATTGAAGATCTGATCTGAGGAATACCAGACCTTTTCTGACTGTTCAGGGAAGCTAAATATCTCACACTGGATATGTAATAAAAGCCCACAGACCTGATTAGTTTTGGCAGCCATCTTATAAACAGAAGCCAGCTTTGGGTACAAAAGTGACACAGTGAAAAGCAGATTGGACAGAGAGTTAGAAAGGACATTGGTAATAAAACTATTCCACTAGGTTGAACTTGTCCGAAACCCATCTTTTATCTGGACTTATAAGTTAGAGAAGATAATCCATTCCCTTTAATGTTTTTTAAACTAGTATTTTTTCTTAAAGACTTATTTATTTATAAAATAAATACAAACTGGGGTGTAGGCCAGAGGTGTGGGGGGGTGATGGGAGGATTCACCAGAGACAGAGTGGGGAGCAGAATAGGCAGATTGACATACAGTGTTGAGAGGAGCAGCGGGTGAGGCAGGAGAAGTCTGCCAGCTCCCAATCCCAAGGCAAACATCTTTCTACCGAGCAGTGCTCTCTGGATGAACGCCTCCACTTTCTCACTCGCTCCTTAAGCACATACATTGACTCTGCAAAGTCAAATATGTGCATGATCTGGCTCCATCTTACTCTCTACCTTTTTCCAATGACCATCCTTCCCAGTCAAGAATCTTGTCTGTCTCTTCTAGACTGAGGACTCAGAAAGGGCAGAGCCTATGCCTTATTGTCTCCATGCCCACCTGTACATCCTGACCCCAGTGCCTAATACCAAGCTCAGCACAAGAAATGCCCCGGAAAGGTTTCCTTCACTTGACTCAATTAACTCTATGCTCAGTATAGATGAATAACAGAGCTCCTGCCTTTAAATGGCTCTCAGTTTTTCAGGGAAAAGATGAAAAAGGAGGAGGAGGAGGAGAGAGAGGGGAGAGGTAGAGCTGAAGTACAAGTGAAACAAATGCCTTAGGTAGGCAGAACAAAGAGGGTGGTTAAACAGTACAGGGTCTAGGATGATTTTTTGAGTTATTCTTGAGCAAGGCCCTCTCTGACTTCCTCAGCATCCTCCAATGCTGAGGATGCAGCTCCTGAATACTCCCACGCTCTCCTCTGTGCTGCTCTTGCTGGTCCGCCCTCTGCACATTGTCTGTGTAGCAGCCTCTGCCATCTTTCCTCTTCAGTAATCACTTTCAATTTCCTGCCTAAAGGGTGGCTTTCTTTACAGCCATCGTGGCAGCCAGATGTGCACAGCTAAACCAATTACTGAGATTTACATTCTATTTTAATTAGTTATGTTGGCTGGAGCTTTTCCTAAGAAGCCAAATCTCATACTGGGGGGATCATCAGGTCCTGAATTCCCGAATCAGGCAAGCAGTCCCAGAGCTATGAGAAGCAGCAAGTGGTTTAAGTCAGGGGCCTAAGCACAGGTGCAAAATTCCTGATCCTCTCCCAAGGGATAATTCGAGGCATTTCATTACTTCTCCATTAAAACAGGAAAACCAATTTCCTCCTAGTTCTCTTCCAGGATGGAAGTTATATGCAGGCTATCTAGTAGAAGGAGCTCAGAGAAAAATAAAAAGGGGAGCCACTTGTTAAAAAATTGAGAATTTCGAGATGGTGTCAGGAGAGCATTAAACTGAGCATGAAACTAAGTGTGGGGCCCTGTGCAGCCGCAAAGGGGCAAACCCATGAGGCCAGCCCTGGTTATCGGATTGAGAAAGTTGAAATTGATGGTGGCTATAAAGAAGTTTGTGGACTGGGGAAACATTAAGTTACCCACAGTAAAATTTCAGCAGTAAATTTTACAATGACGAGATGCTTTTGGACATCTCCCATAACTATCTAGCCAGTACTCCAGGGATCAGACATCTCACTAGGACAAGGGCCAAAGAATGAACCAGCATCTGGAAACCTTTGTTCAAGACCCTGCACCACACAACTTCTGGCAAATCGCTTTCTCCCTAAGGGCATCTTTTTTTCATCTGTATGAGGATGAATTTGGATTAGATTTTCAAGTTCTCTCCTAACTCTGACTTGCTATGATTCCAAATGAGCAGCACCCTCTTCAGAGAGGCTGCAACATACTCTGTTGACCATGTCTTTGGATGACAAGGCTTTTCCCTCTGAGAATTAATTTACTTTCTAGAAATAAACTATGATTTGCAGCCAAGTTTAGTAAGGATAGTAATGTGTGGCCTAAGGCATGGCACTTCATAATTTTAAAAATGATTTTAAATTTTTAGCTGACATAACCGGAATTAAGGTAGTTGAGTATTTTCCTCCAACTTGCAAACTTGAGAGGCCTTAAATTTATCCCAATGTGGCAAGTTGCTTAAAATATCTTTATAATTCGTTGAGCACTGTGCTGTGGAGCTGTTGGCAGCAGCGACACGAGTTCGACGCCCGGCCGGGGAGAATCCCACATGGTGCGGCAGACCTCTCCTGCCTCACCCGCTGCTCCCCTCAGCAGTGTACTTCTGATCTGCCTGTTCTGCTCCCCACTCTGTCTCTGGTGAACCCTCTCGCCGCCCCACGCCTCTGGCCTGTACCCCAGCTTGTATGTAAAAAAATAAATAAATAAATAAATAAATATATATATATATATATATATATATATATATATCTTTATAATTCTAGACACAAGTTTGGAGGCAATTTAAAAGTTATACAAGAAAAAATACCATATAACTTAATAATCACAACTTTTATCTTGGGATGGAAACTTGTTTCAATTGAGGACTAGACATGCACCCATAAAGTAATCAAGAAACTTAATGAACAAAATACCAATTTAAATTAGCCTTCTTTTTTTGAAAAATCTGCTTAGAAGGGAGAGGAGCATGTAAAACATTAAGCTCACTGGATTTTAGAATTGACAAGAGGAGAGTAAAACAGAAAAGGAGAGGAAAGAAGAGAAAGATAATTAGGGAGGAAAGTTTGACAAAGAAATAGAAGAAGAGTTATAAGGTTGGAGCTGGAGGTGGAGAAGGGGAAGTCAACTTTATCTGCAATTCCTTTTAAATGAGGAATTTAAAAGGGTAACAAAAAAAAAGACTTGAAGTGATTATGGTTATAAATGAGGATAATTCTAGATGGAAATTACATGAAATTTTTATATATTTAAAAATATTACCACAAAATAAAAAAGGGGGAAAATGAAGAGGTAAATTGTATTCTGATCTGGTCTCTGTCTCTGGTAGAGCATGACCCTCTAACCTGGCAATTAAAAATTCAGAGCCATTGGACATTTAGACCTTCTAAGAGGGGAAATTATTTACAGCCAAACCAAGATGGAAGTGCTGTTTCTCTCTAAATGGAACAACTCTCTTGAACCAGAATAAAGTATGACTTATCCCACCTACAAAACAGAGTTTGGGACTTAGCATTGCTCCTCCTTAACTTGGTTCCAGCCTACCCAGGTAGGGAGAGGAGTGCGGGAAGGAAAATGCAGCCCCATCACCATCAGTTAGAGATAGCTGCTGTCAGACACAGGCTTATGCTTGACTCCCAAGCATGCCTTTCTGCACCAAGGGGTGGGGACTAAGGAGCAGGATAAGGTCAGGGTTTTGTACTTCTGAATGTGACTCCAGTTTACAAGTGAGAGTTTCTTCTCACCATGTCTAGCATACCATGGCTGTTCCTCATCTCCTCCAAATCCTATTTTCTCCTTCAGGAACCTGCTTAAGTCCCGCCTCCTCCAGGCCCACTCAGTCTATCTCTGAGGTCTTGTCTTTTTTTTTTTTTTTAAGTTTCCATTTCTTTTTCTTTTTTAAAGATTTATTTATTTATTTATGCATACAAGCTGGGGTACAGGCCAGAGGCATGGGGCAGCGAGAGGGTTCACCAAAGACAGAGTGGGGAGTAAAACAGGCAGATCAACGGAAATACACTGTTGAGGGGAGCAGCGGGCCAGGCAGGAGAGGTCTGCCGTGCCATGTGGGAATCTCCCGGGGCCTCAAACTCGAATTGCTGCTGCCGACAGCTCCACAGTGCAGCGCTTAACCACTGCACCACCAGGGAGGCCCTGAGGTCTTGTCTTTTGCCAGACAAGAGGGGACCCTCTACCAAAGGACTGCCTGGATTGTCATCTCTCTCTCTCTCTCTTTTTTTTTTTTTTTGGATAGTCATCTCTTTCTTTTTTTAACTTTTTTTTATTATTAATTATATCTTTTATATTATTGTGTACTCCCCAAAGGCTGTCCACCACCGATTTACCCGTGAACCATCACCATAGTCCTGGATTATCATCTCTTATGAGTTCTATGGGAAGCCATTTCCATCCCATCTTTCTCCAAATCTTTCTATGGGAAGCCATTTCCATCCCATCTTTCTCCAAAATACTCTCTGAGCCAGTTTGGCAGTCTAGGATCAATAATGTCTCCAGTAAATGCTTTTCTTCAGGCAACATCTCTGCTAATCTGGGTTTGATGGGAAGGTAGAATAGGATAATTTACAAAATAGGATTTAAGTCACATTCTGCTTCAAAATATCTTCCCTTAAGTAGCCAGGTCCCACAGCATGTCTTATAGGCGACTACAGTGAAGTACAAATGCTCTGTCACAATTAGGCCAGTAGCAATCTAGTTGTCACTGGATTAGTGATCTGTTTTCTTACCTAAGGGTAGACCTCTGAGGAAGGGAAGATGGGAGAATGGGGAAAAAAAAGGGGGTTCAGAAAACTTTGGGGCTTAGTGTTAGAGGGCAGATTCTGTGAAGGGTGGGAAGAAGGGGTTGGAGAAACCTAGTCACAAATTTGGCTCACTTCTCCAGACTGTCTCCTTGGGAGTGGAATGGGTCTGAAGAAAAGCTCTTTTGGGAGTGAACCCAACATTCTAAGGTATCCTTTAATCAGCATCATCGATAACATGTGGGGAAAACATAAGACAAAACCCACTGAGCATGAGGAATTCACCAACCTCTGAAGTTGTTAGTTCTTGCTGTCTGCCTTTGGTGAACATAGTCATGGAGTTTTGAAACCCTGCTGCCCACTACCCAAAGCTGCTCTGAGCCAAGTCACCATCACTGTAGCCTGGACAACTATGACGCTTCTTAAATGACATTCTGCTCCATTCTTGTCCTGTTATTTTTTTTTTTTCGCCCGTCCTCCTCCCCCCATTCTTGTCCTGTTTCTCCATTCCCTAAATAGTAGGCCATTTTGGGGAGAGGATGTGGGGAGGGGAGACACAATTCAAATCACACCTCATTCTCTGCTTAAAACCTTTTGTAGTTTCCTATTGTTCTTGAAATAAAAATCCAAATTTCCTGCAAGTCCCTGTTATTCTCCCTGACCTTATCTGAAAGACTCTCCCTCTTTATCACTACATTCTACATATATTGTACTCCTTTCTGTTCCCAGACTATACCAAATACCTCAGGACCTTTACAATGGTAATTCTCTAGGGTTGAAATGTTCATTCCCTGTCCCTGAACTTGATTCCTTCAGTTCTTTCATGGTTGAGTCATTGGCAGCCTTTGGATCTTAACACAAGTACCCTCTTCTTCCCCAGTTTCTATCTGTCCCATCATACTATTGCTTTTTTTTAAAATCATGATTAGCAATTATCTCTTTGTCTTCATATTGAATTCCCTTCTCTTATAGAATTTAAACTGAAGAAGGGCAGGGGCTTTGCAGTTATTTTTATTTTGCTACTCTCAATACCAAGCAATTCCTTGCACAAAGCAGGCACTCTAAATATTTAGTGAATGAATGGCTAGAAAAGAAGCCAACAACAAAAATTTCCTCAATTTTTTTTTCTTTTTTTTTTTTTATCCCTTCAGACCAACAGGGCATGTTACAAATCAGGTTGTATTGGGGTTTGACTTTTACTGTCATATTAGAGCTTGGAAGACCCTTATGTTTTATCCATACCCAGTGAATGTCAGCTTTCCTTAGTGTCTTTGCTCTTGCCTTTGACCAAGAAAAGTAAAAGAGGGGGCCTTCCTGGTGGCGCAATGGGTTAAGTCTCAGCACTATGAAGCTATCTAGAGCCACTGCAGCAAGAGTTTGATTCCAAGCCACAGAACTTCCCACATGGCGCAACAGACCTCTCCTGACTCGCCTGCTGCTCCCCTCAGCAATGTATTTCAGTAGATCTGCCTATTCTGCTCCCCACTCTGTCTCTGGTGAATCCTCTTAAACCCCTACACCTCTGGCCTACACCCCAGCTTGTATGCATAAATAAATCTTCTAAAAAAAAGAAAAGTAGGGCCTCCCTGGTGGTGCAGCGGTTGAGCGCTGCGCTGTGGAGCTGTCGACAGTGGCAAAGCAAGTTTGACGCCCAGCCGGGGAGAATCCCACATGGTGCTGCAGACCTCTCCTGCCTCGCCCGCTGCTCCCCTCAGCAGTGTATTTCTGATCTGCCTGTTCTGCTCCCCACTCTGTCTCTGGTGAACCCTCTCACCGCCCCACGCCTCTGGCCTGTACACCAGCTTGTATGTATAAATAAATAAATCTTTAAAAAAAAAGAAAAGTAAAAGAGATAATCTAATTTGTGGATAAAGGTAACTGACAAGCAGGCTGAGATCAGGACATAAGAATCGAAGGGCTTCAGAACTGGAGGAGACCTGAGAGATCATCCCAGGGAACTTAAACCTGGCTATATTTTAGTGTTATTTTAGGCTTTATATGTTATTTGCTATGATTTGGTAGGTTACGGGGGTGGGAGGGGATTCTGGAAATACTCAAAATTTTTTCCATATAAATTAATGGTAATTGTTATTTCTCTTTACATTATTTCAGCTTATGAAAGAATTCGTAGGATTCTATTTTTGGATATCAGGGAAATCCTGTACTTTTTTGGTGGGAATTCATATTTTTCCTGCTAGAAAATGAAAAAAAAAAAAAACAGGCTAAAGAGAAGAAGCTACTTCTTAGCAAAAGGTAGGTGGCTTCCTTTATGCGAAACTAACTACTCTGACCCACAGAAGTGAAACAAATCTGTTTAGATTTCCTGAAAAGCAAGAAATGAGAGATGACTGACAAGTTCTTTTCAACTTTCCAAAGTAGCAGCAGCTTCAGTTACTCTGGAAGCATATTTAAGTTCCCAACTAAATTTATGTTTCCCCTCAAAGAGCAAAGGTCAAAGGTGTCACCTTGTGGGGTGGCAGCGATGGGAGCCATGCTGGACTTAGGAAAGACAACTCAAAGTCCAAGCAGAGAGAGAGACCTAGAGGGACTTACTCCTCAAGAGGCAGACAAGGGCAGTCTCATAGTTATTGAGGACTGGGTTCAGAGAAAGCAGGTAACTACATGAAGGGATGTACATGTGTGGTGGTGGGGAGGTGTTATTAGGAATGTGTTATCATCTGGTGCAAGCTAGGTTGGAGTGAACAGGGGCTATTATTTGTGGGGCTCCATTGTTCCTACTAAGCAAAGCATCCTATCTCTAGTTCTTGTTCTTACTTAACTTTCTGTTAATCTTTTTTTTTAAAAAAAGATTTATCCAGGCCTCCCCGGTGGCACAGCGGTTAAGCGCTGCGCTGTGGAGCTGTCGGCAGCGGCGACGCAAGTTCGATGCCCGGCCAGGGAGAATCCCACATGGCGTGGCAGACCTCCTGCCTCGCCCGCTGCTCCCCTCAGTAGTGTATTTTTGATCTGCCTGTTCTGCTCCTCGCTCTGGCTCTGGTGAACCCTCTCGCCGCCCCATGCCTCTGGCCTGTACCCCAGCTTGTATGTATAAATTAAAAAATAAAAAATAAAAAAAAAGATTTATCCTTATTTATTTATGCATACAAAAACTGGGGTGTAGGCCAGAGGTGCAGGGGTGAGAGGATTCACCAGAGACAGACTGGGGAGCAGAACAGGCAGATCTACTGAAATACACTGCTGAGGGGAGCAGCGGGCAAGACAGGAGAGGTCTGCTGAGCCATGTGGGAAGCTCGCTGGCTGGGGATTGAACTCTTGCTGCAGGAGCTGGCAATAGCTTGATAATGCTGAGACTTTAATCCCTGCGCACCAGGGAGGCCCCCCAACTTTCTGTTAATCTTTACAAGTAAGGTAGT
This sequence comes from Scalopus aquaticus, assembly GCA_004024925.1. Lineage (NCBI taxonomy): Eukaryota > Metazoa > Chordata > Mammalia > Eulipotyphla > Talpidae > Scalopus > Scalopus aquaticus. Next base: position 16,074 of record PVIJ01004544.1, on the reverse strand, counting down.
CTATCTCATTCTGCTAATCTGGCCATAAAGTCTGCCTACTGTTTTCAGCAAATACTGGTTTCCCCGTAGGTTCCTCCTACCAGGACTTTTGCCCTGGTGAGAGGCCCCTTGCCTGACCACATTTTAGTTTGACCAGTAGGAACTCTGGGCACCAAGACAATAACCCTGATAACAAGGGGTACTGGAGATTCCACACAAAAGAACTTCATTTCTCACTTAGCCACCAGAAGAAGCCTGCTGCTTGCTTGACTACAATGTCAAAAATAGGGTAACAACCAACCATACTACAAGGATGTTTCAAACTTCATTCCATCCCATGGCTAGGAAGAATCTCACCAATCACAAGGAAAAGAAGAAATGTTTTTATGAAAAAGCAATGTTTCATTAGCTGAAAAGCAGCACTAAGCAGATCAGGAGAGCAAGTTGCTCCCAAAATGCAAAAGTAAGGGGTAGCATTTGTTTTACAGAGAGGGCCTCCAGCAGCCCAGGTCATCTGAAACTTAAACCTAAAGTAAACAGAATATCTGTAGGCAGCAGAAGAAAAGAAAAATGTTCCCTCCTACTTACAGTGATCCGCATCAGTCTCTAAGGAAAGTCAGAGTTGAGTGTCTTCCACATTCTTTATTTCTTTTCGCTTTTACTTATAATTTATTATCATTTTTTTCAGCTGTTATTTTTATTGTCTTTTACTTTACTGTATATTCCCCATATGTTTCCCACCACCAATTCACCCGTCTTCCATGTTCTTAGACAGCAGAGGCAAGATTTTGTCTGAGATTTTTAAAAGACCCCAGGAGCTCCCAATAGGTGAATTCCTCATCTCATTGTTTTACTTTCAGCCAGACAAAGATTGTGCTTTCCTACCCATCCTGGTGGCCACAAGCTCTACGGTCTGTTCTTCCTGAATTTCTCACTTGTCTTTGGAATTAGACTTACTGTTGACACTTGGGGTTGGAAGGGAAGTGGTTGTGCTGAGGATACTCATGGGTGGGATTTAATGAAAATTTAATTCAGAATGGATCCCAGGAAATAGACAGAGTAAAACTTTGACCAAATGAATTAACCTGGGAAAACAAATCCTGCAGGAGAAGGGTTTAATTCCGCTTCTCTCAGAAGTTTTGGGTGGCCTAAAGAGTACTGATGGAGAAGTTAAACCTAGGTGGGCAGACTGCCTGGTCTGCCTTATTAGTAAAATTTCTTTGGGGACTTTTAATATTGGTCTCATAATTTTCATGTTTTTATGTAAATTTCATCAGCTGAAAGGGCTGCCTCTTGCTGATTCTGTATGATATTAGATTGCACCTCTCTTCCTCTTACTTGAGTTTTATTTTAACAAGCTAGAACTTACATGCTCACAATTTATAACGCACTCTATGAAACACAGAGGTTCCGTAGAAGGAAGTAGTTTAATACAGGGCTGTGCAGGAAGCATTGTCAGTTTTGTGGGGACAGAACATGGAAGTGTTGGGGAGGAGGTAGCACAGCTCCATTGATTTAGCTTTATTGCTAGAGATCAGCTTCTTTTTGGTGGTTTGTAAAGACAGGGACAATTGGAAAGAGAAATAAATAAGGAGTCAGGAAACCTGGACTTTGATTCAGGCTTTGTTACTTTCTCTCTATGATCTTGAACAAATCACATAACTGTCTGAATCCACTATTTCATCTGCCTACCACACTGGGCTGAAAAGAGGATCAAATGAGTTCATGTAGACACTTTGAAAACTGTGAATCACTCCACAAATGCTAATGTTTTCTAAATTTTAGTTCATTATATATCCACTAAATAAGCCCTTTGGATAAAGAACTCAAATACAAAATGGGGCAGAAGAAGCAATATCCCAAGTCTGATAGATATTAGGTGATGTAAGTGGAGGGTTATATGAGGTATAGCCAAGTGTGAAGGAAGACAAAGGAGGGAAAGAAAGCAGTAAAGACTTCAAGTTCCTAGAGAAAGCCTTCATTCTGGTACTGATTGGGTTTTAGGACCCTGAAATATAATCCTATTTGTATACGGAGCAGCGGAAGACAAGTGAAAACTCAAAAATCATTTCTCTAAAAGTAGTTAGCCAGCATAACGAGTACAAGTTGTCCTGCAGACAAAGCCATGAACTTTAAGGGAGAAATCTGGAGGTATAATATATTGTATGAGAATGGAAGGATGTGGAAAGAGGTGGTGAAAAGTGATGAGGTTGAGAAATATCCTAGAGATCTAGGGACCTGGCTCCTGCCACTGACTCACTGTAGGGCCTTGAACAAAAGTATGGTTTCCTAACCTATACAGATTGACCCCAAGCCCAAAATGAAGGCATTAAATTAGGTGATCTTTTTAAGAAACACGTCTTTGTTAACTATCCTGTGTGACCCTAGACAAGTCACATCAACTGTGTTATATTCACCCATGTGTTCATCACAGATGTTAGTGTTGAGTATAGTCTGGGGCTCAAGCACTAAGATTCTAGGGTAAACAGCCTGGCTTCATATTCTGTCTCCCCCACTTACTAGCTACATGATCTTGAGTCTCAGCTTCTCCATATGTAAACCAGAGAGAGTGATAGTATTAACCTCACAGGGCATCTTGAGAATAATATGAGTTAAAACATGTAAACTCCACAGAATAATTACACATATTAAGCACTAGGTATTGGCAACTACTATTTGAGATTTATCTATGTGGATATTTAAAGATTTAGTTCATTCATTCTAATTGCATTACAGTAGTTCCTAGAGAGAGCACATTTAGATCAGTGGTTATCCTTGAATAGAATCTGCCTGTGAGAATTTCTTTAGGTGACTTAGATGATTTCCTTTATCTAATTCAGTCCTAAAATGTTATGATCAAAATGAGACCTTGCCATGATTTAATGGACTTAGACTTATTCCCATCTTTTGTAGTCCTCCTACATACAGTAGTTTATCAACTGAGTGTCCACGATGTATTTATTGTAGTTGAAAAAAAAAGATTAAATAGTTAATTCCCTTAAATTCTGTTCTGTTCATATTTGAATTTTAAGGTTAAAATTGGGTATGTGGAGAGGTAGAGAGTAAAGGCCTCCTATTGACCTTCCTATTAATGAAGCTGAGTGATTTTGTGAGGTGAGATTGAAATAAGTCTCAGTTACAGTGCCAGGTCAGTGGTAGTATTTTGTAGTCAAAGGCCCAGGAACCGGAGAATGGAAATGGGAGTGGTATCACTATTACCCAATAACAAAATTTTTGCTTTCTGTTCTCTCAACTTTATGCTCACCACACTATTTTCTGCCACACTAGAGGTCTTAGGTCCAGAAGGAGGAATGCTTCCATCAGGAAACACAATGATTCCACTGAACTGAAAATTAAGACTGCCATTTAGCCACTGAATTATTTCATGCAATGAATCAATAAGAAGTAATTTACTGAACTGGCTGTGGTGACTGACTCTTACTACCAAGAGAAAATTGAACTATTATCACATTATACTACAATTCCACTACACACTGTTGACCCTTGAACAACACTGGGGCTAAGAGTATTGACCCTCATACAGTTGAAAATCAGTGTATAACTTTTGATACCCCTAATTTAGCTAACAATAGCCTGCTGTTGAATGGAAGCCTTACCAATAACATAATCAACTAACATATTTTATATGTTTTATATATTTTGTACTTTATTCTTACAATAAGTAAGCTAGAGAAAATGTTATTAAGAAAATAGTAAATGTAGGGCCTCCCCGGTGGCGCAGCGGTTGAGCGCTGCGCTGTGGAGCTGTCGACAGTGGCGACGCGAGTTCGAGTTCGACACCCGGCTGGGGAGAATCCCACATGGTGTGGCAGACCTCTCCTGCCTCACCCGCTGCTCCCCTCAGCAGTGTACTTCTGATCTGCCTGTTCTGCTCCCCACTCTGTCTCTGGTGGACCCTCTCGCTGCCCCACGCCTCTGGCCTGTACCCCAGCTTGTATGTATAAATAAAATAAAATATAAAAAAAAAGCCACAAAAGAAAATAGTAAATGTATTATCTTAAAGATCTTCATCATCTTCACATTGAATAGGCTAAGGAGGAGGAGGCTGAAAAGGTGGGGTGGAAATAAAAATCCATGTGATTCATGTTGAAGTGGATGCGTGCAGTTCAAACTCACATTGTACAAGGGTCAACTGTATATAGAGAGAGTGTGTGTGTTCTGTTTCTCTGGAGTACCATAACTAATACAATAACCATACTGTTTTGATTAATACAGCTTTGTGGTAAGTTTTAAAATTGGGAGTGTGAATCCTCCAACTGTACCTCTTTTTCAAGATTATTTTGGCCAGTATAGGTCCTTTGTATTTCTATGTGATTTTTTTTTGTATCATTTTGACAATTTTAATAAGGATGGAGTTGAAACTGTAGCTCAGTTTGAGAAGAACTGCCACTTTAACAATATTAAGTCTTTCAATCCACAAATTCAGGACATTTTTCCATTATTTAGATATTAATTTTTTCAATGATTTTTAATTTTTTTTAAGATTTTTAAAAATTTATTTATGCATACAAGCTGAGGTACAGGCCAGAGGTGTGGGGCAGCAAGAGGGTTCACCAGAGGCAGAGTGGGGAGCAGAACAGGCAGATCGATGGAAACACACTGCTGAGGGGAGCAGTGGGCAAGGCAGGAGAGGTCTTCCACGCCATGTGGGATTCTCCCCAGCCAGGCATCAAACTCATGTTGCTGCTGCTGACAGGTCTACAGTGCAGCGCTTAACCACTGCACCAACAGGGAGGCCCTCAATGATTTTTAAAAAGATTTTATTTATCTATTTTTGTGTGGGAGAACGGGGGTATAGGCCAGAGGTATGGGAGTGTGAGAGAATTTACCAGAGACAGGGTGGGGAGCAGAGCAGGCAGATTTACTGAAATATACTGCTAAGGGGAGCAGCTGGCAAGACAGGAGAGGTCTGCTGCATCATATGTGGGTTAGCTTCCTAGCCAGGGATTGAACTCAGGCCATTGCAGTAGGCTGTTGCAGGGCTAGTGATGAGACTTAACCTCTGGGCCACTCAGAAGGCCTGTTCAATGATTTTTTTTTTTTCAGTATAAAAATCTGGCAATTCTTTGGTTAAATTTGTTCTTAGCTATTTTACAGAATTGTACATGAAATTACTGTATTAATTTCATTTCCATATTGTTAATTGCAATTAATTAAAATCAATAAAATTGATTTTTATATTTTGGTCTTGTATCCTGCAACTTCACTAAACTTGCTTATTAGTTCTATTAGGTTTTTTTTGTGTGTAGATTCCTTAGGATTCACTATATACAAAATCATACCATCTGTGAATTGAGACAGTTTTACTTCTTCCTCTCATATCCACATGCATTTTATTCCTTTTCTACAGAAGTCTACAGATTTAAGATGCTACTCCTATAATAATTCCACTGGAAAACAAATTCCAATGGATTTTTTTACAGGAATGGAATAGCTCTTAGCACAGTAGTAAGATACTTATGACAGAATATTGCACATGTGTTTCTACAGGAGTTTGTACACAGTTGGCAAGAACAAAGGCAGACAAAAAGGACCCTGTCTTCTAAATAATGAGATCTGTGCTCTAACCATTGAGCACAACTTCTGATCACATAAGTGGAGATAAATAGGTGGTGGCCTCTTATCAGTTCTGTTTCACCTTCCCACATTGTAACAAGCCCATACCTTTTCCACTAACATTAATTCCAGGGGGTTTAAAAGGCTAGTGGCGGGCCTCCCTGGTGGTGCAATGGGTTAAGTCTCAGCACTATGAAGCTATCAGCAGCTACTGCAGCATGAGTTCAATCCCCGGCCGGGAAGCTTCCCATATGGCACAGCAGATTTCTCTTGTTTTACCCACTGCTCCCCTCAGGAGTGTATTTTAGTAGATCTGCCAGTTCTGCTCCCTACTCTGTCTCTGGTGAATCCTCTCACCACCCCCCAACACCTCTGGCCTACACCCCAGCTTATATGCATAAATGAATCTTTAAAAATAAATAAGTAAGTAAGTAAATAAATAAATAAATGGCTAGTGGCCCCTTTTCCCTCTTCATTTTCTCTTCCCCCCATTTTTGGGAACCAGCAACTAAATACTAGAACATTTGAAAAACATCTAATATACAGGGACAATTAGAAAGTGATCACACATGCCCAGATCAAGAAGGCGTCTACCATTCATCATGCCAGGACACCTGAGAAAACCATGCATCTCTATGACTGAAGTTGGATGGACTGGGTCTCATGGAGGCAGCAGTGTAAGGAGGAACAGAGATAGTACCGAGGTCCATGTACTTGACACAAATGAACCCCAAGGTAGATGATATGAGATGCATCACATGGGCCAGTATCCCAGTGAGGAGCATGGGCAATTGTGGCTCTCTTTCCTATCCCTCCTGCCACATTAGTATCAGTTTCTGAAAGCCAAGACTCAGGTTCAGAACCCAAAGATGGAGGGCAGCACACATGAGCCAGGCCTTCCCCTGCCCACCCACAGTGGCAGCTAATGCCCTCTGCACCCTCCCCTTCCAACTGATGCAGCAGCAGAACCTGAGCCCAGTGGCTGTGCCAACAACCCCCAGGTTACTGGGGTGACATACACAGCTGTGGACACAGCATGTAGCAACTAAACACTAAAGTCATATTGCCAACTACAGGAAAAAAGAAAAGTATATAATCACTAAGCTGTTGAATCAGAATTAAAGCAAAAAAAAAACGACAAAAAATAAAAAAGATGTTAGATACACCAAATGTACAGAGGGACATATCATGAAACAATGTGAAACCTGAAGTTTAATATGACATCACAAATAGAAAATGGCAATTTTCCAGGAGCCAAACTTGAAGACATGGGAGATTGTGATCTAATGGATAGAAACTTCAAAATAGTTGCTATGAACAAGAAACTAGAAACAATCTAAACTTACGCCAAGAAGAACTTGTAAAAGAAAAAGAAATGAAGCCAAAAGTCAGTGAAAGGAAGGAAATAATAAAAATCAGAGTGGAAATAAATGAAATAGAGAACAGAAACAATACAAAAGATCAATGAAACCAAACTTAAGCCAGGCTTACAAAGAAAATAGAGACAGAAATCTCTAGCTTAAAAAAAAAATCAGAACACATGCAATTTGCAGCGACATGGATGGAATTAGAGGGGATCATACTCAGTGAAATAAGCCAGAAAGAAAGAGAAAAATATCGAATGGTTTCACTTATAACAGGACTATAGGGAGGTCGGGTGGGAGAGAGACAATCAGTGGGGGGGGGAGGGGGAGGGAGGCGGAGAGAGGGAAGGAAAAGGGCACAAAATGGAATAGAAAAGAACACAAGGGACCATGGAGATGGATCACGGGTGAATTGGTGGTGGGCTACCCAAGGGGAATACAAAATGTAAAAGACATAAATAACAATAAAAATATATATTTATTAAAAAAAATCAGGAATGAAAGAGAAGCTACAACAGATATCACAGAAATTCAAACTGTCATAAGCAATAACTACAAATACCTATATCCCAACAAGAGGGAAAATCTAAAAGAAATGGACATTCTTAGAATCATACAATCTTCAATGACTGAACCAGAACAAATAGAAAACCTGAATAGACCAACTGCAAGTAAGAAAATTGAAACAATAATCAAAGGCCCAAAAGTGTAGCACCAAATAACTTCACTAGTAAATTCTGCCAAAATTTCAAAGATCTAATAGCTATCCTTTTCAAAAATCTTACAAAAGTTGAAGAAGAGCGAAGGCTTCCAAACACACACAGACAAGGACATCACAAAAAGAAAACAATAGTCCTGATGGACATAAGGTGAAAAAAAAAAAAACCCTTAACAAAATATTAGCAAGCCAAATTCAACCATACATTAAAAGGATCATACATCATGATCAAGTGCCACAAATGCATGTCATGTCAGGAACACAAGGCTCCCTTGCACAAATCGATTAATGTAATACACCACATCAACAAAAGGAAGGATAACAACCATATCATCTCAAGAGATGCATAAGAAGCATCTGACAAAATTCAATTTCCATTATTACAACTCTTAATAAAGTGGGTATAAGAGGAATGCACCTCAACATAATCAAGGCCATATATGACAAACCTACAACAAACATCATACTTAATGGAGACGAACTGAAAGCTTCTCCTCTAAGATCAGGAACACGATAGTGATGTTCACTCTCACCACAATTAGGCAATAAAATTAAATAAAAGCCACCCAAAATATTAATTCCACTTCTAGATATCCCAATAGAAATATAGTCACGTGTACATCAAATAAAACTATTCAAGAATGTTCCCAGTAGTGCTGTTCATAATAGCCCCATGAAAACAACTCAAATGTCCATCAATAAGGAAATGGATAAAGTGTGGTGTATTAATTCATGAAACACTATATAACAATGAGAATAAACAAAGTATTACTACATGCAATAATATAACCTGACAAACTTAACATTCCACAAAAGACGTCACACATCAAAGTATATACATACATATATATATATTAAGGCCCCAAACAAGTAAAACTCAATTATGGTGTTAGAAGTTAGCTCTAACAGGAAAGAGACTTAGAGGGCATGAAGGGACTTCTGGGTGTTGGAATGTCTATTTATAGATCTGGTTTCTGGTGTCCTGTGTGGTGAATATCCACTGAGTTAAAGACTTTTATCAGTAAAACATCACTTAAAAGAAAATAAAAGTGTGTCCAGACCATTTAGGACTCCAGGGGAGAGGGAGACGGAGATTTTAAAAAATTAGCAGTCAAGTGAAAAGTCTCATATCACAATATACTTTCTCCAGCCTGCTCATTCTTGCTATCATATTCACTACAAGCAACTTGTCTATTTATCCACAAGCATCCTAGCAACTGGGGGAGGCTAGTCTTTGTTTTCCCATTTGATGCACAGGAAGACTAAATCCCTGAGCTGCCAATGACTACATTAAAGCTTCACAGGTCCCTAGAGGTAGGTGTAAGACCAGAAACTGGTCTCCTGGTTCCTACTCCTGAGCTTTGTGCTATAGGGCCTGCTGCTCCTGGGAGCTGGCCCCCTGACCGCACCACTGAGGCCAGGTTCCAAGTAGCAAATGTCTTCACTAAGGTTCCACGAATTTTCCTCTGTGTCCCTAAGTTCTTGTGATGCTAAAAATGGGGATAGTCTCCTAATTTATTTCACAGTTGAAATGACTTAAAGCAGATAATCCTATCAGCCGTCACTACATCCGATTCTCTGGAAGCACATGTCAAGGGGTGCAACTACAGGATATCAGGAGGTCATTTTAGATAACTACTGCCCCTCTTCTAAAATTCCAATTACAGACTGTTTGTGCTGAATGAACCCTGATGGCAACTGAGAGCAAAATAAACATAGGGAACAGTGAGAACACAAAATGCTTGGGATCCTGAAGGCAATATCAAACAAGTCACATCTAAAGAAGAATACAGTCACACTTCTGATCCTTTCATCTTGTAAACAATATTCAGATAGCAGTTTGGAATGTTTTGAATTAAGTATTTTTGCTACAAGCTGATTCTTAAAAACACCTGCATATAAAATCAGTAAGCAAGGATTTAGGGAACAGATGGAGATGGCTGTCTAGCAGGCAATTTATGGCTGGACCCTCCCTCTGTGGCGGGCATCAGAGGAGCTTATGGAACCCTCCCTCCTCTGCAATATCTCCACTCTTCTTTTTGTTCAAGCTTGCTGCCCTTTAAGCAAAATGTAGACCTCTAAGGGCTCTAGGGGCTACTTTGGCCCCCAGGCTCAGCTACATAGGTATTTAAATTGGATACAGACTCTAACTGAACAGTGCTTCCCAATTTCCTCCCCAAAATCTGAATACCTTTTCCCAACGCAGTTGGGAAGTCAGTTTTCTCTCAGCTCACTGTTTCTTTGTGTACATCTTCCCTCCAATTATAGTCTTTTTTATCTTAAAGATCTCTCTCCGGCGCCGCCCCCCCCCGCCCCGGCACCCCCCCAATCTGATCATTTTGGTTCCTATTTTCTATTTGTCTTCTATAAGCACTTGGCTCCTTCCCTTTCCTACACTAGACTGAAACAGCCTCTCAGCTAGAATGCGTACTCACATCCACAAGTGCTAGGAAGAAATATTCATGACAGAACTAAGAGACAGCAAGTTTTATGCCATTTTAACTTTAGAGATTCCGCCAGACTGTCTTAGAGAATCAGAAACATCCTTTTCCCCAGATTGCATTCCACCCAGAGTCACTTACACAAAACGAGGGTAACCACACTTAATTGCAAAACAGCCAGTTAAGATTGATTATTTCAATTTGAGCTATACAATTCCTTATGCCCTGAATTTTCAGAATTCCAAAGCAACAGAAATAGAGGATGTGGTTTCCTAGACCCACAGGTCTGCTTTTTCAAAGGCTCAACCTGACAGAGACTGAAACCATATACTTCACCCTACAATTTACTTCTTTTTTTTTTTTTTATACATACAAGCTGGGGTACAAGCCAGAGCTGTGGGGCGGCGAGAGGGTTCACCAGAGACAGAGCGGGTAGCAGAACAGGCAGATCAGAAATACACTGCTGAGGGGAGCAGCGGGCGAGGCAGGAGAGGTCTGCCGCACCATGCGGGATTCTCCCCGGCCGGGCATCGAACTCGCGTCGCCACTACCGACAGCTCCACAGCGCAGCGCTTAACCGCTGCGCCACCGGGGAGGCCCTACAATTTACTTCTTTTGAGGTGAGGGTTTAGTCTCCTTTCTATGTCTGACAGGATGTTGGAATGACCAAATCAAAAGGCCATAATGGGCCCCCCATTCCTGTAATTACCTTTGCATGGGGCCATCCTGCTGAGGGTTGTGCCCAAAGTGAAGCCATCAGTGTTAGTGCCTCTATCCTTAATGAGATCCCTGTGGCTTAAGCAGCAGATGAGGACACATTCTCCATCTTCAAGGGGAGTCAGAATCCTTTCCTTTCTTTTCCTTTCACAGCACGGTTTGACCAAATGAGCTATCTCATTCTTGGGGCTCAGCGTGGTTGCAAGACTTGTAAGCACATGCTTCCAGGGAACGGTTCCATTACTTCCTGGACTGGCTCTTCACATCGTCCATGTTGTCAGCTCATTGCAACATGGCTGCTCCCTCCGTGAGGGTTCTTCTCTTTTCCTACATATATCTCAACAGAGCTCTGCATTCTGGTACAGCCCTTCAGCCTTCTCTGATACATTTCAGCTACCTCTATATAAGGCAAGGACAATAGCCAGCTCCTTTTACAAGAATTTAAGTTCTTAAATATTTAAGAAAATCCTGCATTCAAATAAGAAAATGTGATTTAAAAGCTCCAGTCAGCAAAATACACCAGGCAAAAATCACCCATGCACCAGGGACTTGGGGAAATTTTTTATCACAGAAGAAACAAACAGACAAGCAAACAAACTAAAAGATGATAAGGAAGAAGAAGGAATTAAGACCACAGATATTTTACTATGGCATAGACAGACTGCTGCACCAAAACACCCGCTGAGAAAGAGAAAGCGATTTTGTCTTCCCATGCTGCGCCTCACCTCTCACTCCACAGGGCCTTATCCCAGGGGTCATCTATAGCAACTCTCTGTGGTCAGTAACAGGTAATTCCAGATCAAAAGAACGGTTCTGAAATCAAGATGCTGTTTTTGAGATCAACAGTTCTCAAGTGTAATCCAGGGATCCTCTGGTGGGTCTGCAAAGATTCTCCTAATCGTTTTGTGGGCTGGGTCAAAATACAAGGCATAGAAGTGTGTTGGGTGGTTTTTTCCTTCCCCTTTGAAACATATTTTCTACTGCCGATTTTAATCAAAACTTAAAAGCAACAAAACAAAAATATTTAAAGGGAGCTACAAGTAAACAGGGATTCAGCAAAAACACGTCAACAGGGTTTTTTGTTTGCTGGCTTGTTTATTTAATCTAGTAAATAGGTGAGACTCTTTTGCTCTGTTCAAGTAGACTAAGGACTAAAAATTTTAAGACTCATCAGTCCCCATGAATAGATGAACTTTGCAAAACTTACCTTTTTGAAGGGAGAAAAGTTAGGTTCTTTCTTTCCCAATTTCCATTTCCCATCGTCATTTAAATGCTGGTCCTTTCTTTCCGCACTGCTTTCTAGCTCAGTGCCCACAGCTCTGACGTTAGAAGCAGCCACTGTCAAGAAGAATCCGCCTCTGCTGCCACGGCTGTCTTTACTCAGGTTTTTCTTCCAGGAAGCAGGGACTCAGGTGTGGGGCGAGGGGGATGTCAAGTGCTGCTGCAGCTTGGGAAGATCTGATATTCCTCTTTCTAGTCCCACAGCAAGAATTAACCCCAGGAAAGCCTGGGCTGCTGGAGAGGAGTTTTTGTGAGTTATCTAAGGACCTGATCGTTATCTACATAGCACAATAGAGTTGCCAGACCATCTAGGCTGCTCAGATGTCATGAGATAAAATTTAGTTCTTATGGCCTGGTCTGCCTTTCCCTCTGTAACGAAGTAAGATATGTATATTCAGCTATGTGTTGGACCAATTTCTTAGGATTTCAAACAGATAATCGGCTGCCTCCACCAAAAGTAAATGGTGTGCACATTGTAAATCAGAATGAATTTGGGAGCCTCTACTTGGATTTTGCTGAAGTGCTTGCAACACCACTTACCTATCTAGATAATTCTGTCAAGTGTACAAAGTGTTCTCTGATAATCTGGATGCCACCCTGCATTACCCAGATGCTATTAGCTCTCTTAATCCTTTGGTACAGACCCACTCAGAAAATACAGGACGCAATATTCTTCCCTCTTTGCTGATAAGGTGAAAACGAAAAAAAGGGAAATAAAAAGACGAATCTCAACATCTGGATGGAATTTATTACATACCTCTCTGGACCCCCTGGTTTTGAATGCTTCAGCTAATGATTTCCTCTTCGAAAGCCCGCAATGGCTCAGCCCACAAGAGAATGAAGTTTCGCTGCCAGTTACTGCAAGTTGGTTTAACTATGTTATCAGGATGCTGTAGCTGTGACAAAACCCCGAGCAGGAGGAGGTGGGGCAGCACAGGGCACGCAAGCATGCTCATGGGCTTCTGGGTGGATACCTTGTGGGAAGGCTGTTTGCCACCTCTGGAGACAGTGAAGGTTCTTCACTGGACTGCATGACATCGCGGTCCTAGAATCTGCCTCATGCAAGGAAAGTCCACAAAACCACTTGTGTTTTGAGGATATATTTATTTGATTCCTATTATGACTCATATTTGTGGATAACTAGGGTAGAGCAGAAAGAGGACCTGAGTATCAAAACTTGGGTTCAGTTGTGACTGCCACTTACAAGTTCTATGATTTTGAGCTAATTTATCTCCTTCTCCAAGCTTTAGTTTCTTTATCAGTAATGTGGGTAAATAATATCCTCAGCGGAGATACTGGAGAATGAATTGAGATAATTACATGTAAAGGGCCTGGTGGAGGTTCATGTGCAGAACTGCGAATGCATGTGGGGGAGCACATTGTGGCAAAGGAGGACTCCATTTGAAAGAAGACCTCACAATTACAAGGCGAGCCCAAAGAAGGGGCTCAGTGATTGCCAAGTATCTCTGTGCTACTGAAACCTTCTAGAGTATATTTGTTTTAAATGAAATAAGTGAGAGGGAAAAAGAAAAATGCCACATGATTTCCCTCATGTGGCAGATAAAGAAACAAAGCAAATGAATAAATAAAGCAAAACCAAAACCAAACCCTTAGATTCTGACAACAGAATAGTGGTTACAAGACTCGAAGGAGGGGAAATAGGGAAGGAGGGGAAGGAGGGAAAGAGGGTAAAACAGTAATGGGGGTTAATTATATGGTGGTGGATGGAAACTAAATAGTTGGTGGTGATCATAATGAAGTATATACGGGTGCTGAAATATAAAGTTGTACACCTGAAGCTTAAAAAAAAAGAAAAAAATAAATGAACAAACAAAACAAAAATAAACTCTTAGATTATGAGAGAAAAATGGTGTCATTGGAGAGGAAGGGGGCTGGTGGGTGGGTAATATGGTAAAGAGGGTGAATCATAAGTCATGGATGGAAACTAGATTTTTGTTGGGGATCATAATGTAGCATATACAGAGGCTGACTCACGTGCTGTGTACCTGAAACCTGTGTGATGCAATAAATTAATGTTACTTCAATAACTTTTTTTTTAAAGATGGAATGGTGAAAATGACACAGAGCTGGAAGTTAGAAAATCAGTGTTCCAATCCTGATTCTGGTAACAACAGAGCTAGATAAATTTGGGCAAACATTTAATCTCTGTGTTTGTTTCCTCACCCACATAAAAAACAACATTCAGACTTTCCCTTTCCAAAGCACAGTATTTTAAAAAAAGATTTATTTTTACTCATGCATACAAGAACTAGGATGTAGACTAGAGGTGCAGGGGGTGAGGGTATTCACCAGAGATAGAGTAGGGAGCAGAACAGGTGGATCCACTGAAATACACTGCTGAGGGGAACAGTGGGCAAGACAGGAGAGGTCTGCTGTACTATGTGGGTTAGCTCCCTAGCTGGTAATTGAACTCATGCCACAGTGGCGAGAGATAGCTTGATAGTGCTGAGACTTTAACCCCTGCACCACCAGGGAGGACCTCAAAACACAGTATTATTGTGAAGCATAAATAAGATGGGGGTCTATAAAAATACAAAGATAGGCAGACATAAAGCCTGGTCAAAAATTTCAAAACAATCCTGTCAACCTCGCAGTACCTAACATGCTCTGGAAAGCTTATCTAAAAATTTAATCCTGAGAGCGAAATCATCAACATGGCGGTGAAGGGACGCTAGTATCAACTCTCCCAAAAGAAAAGCCGCCTATAAAGAGACATCAGCCAAACCCAGAGAAGACCCAGAAACGCTACATAAATCTAACACCCTCACGGGTGAGTAGAAATTGGAAAGAAGCTAAAAAGACTGATCAAGGAGAAGAAAGAACCACCAGATCCCCTCTCCCCTCCCCTCAACACAAAACCGGACCAGGAGACCAAGACGAGAGGCATCTGAGGAAACCCAGAAAAAAAAAAAAAGGTGAGCAGAGGCGTTTTCCCGGGCACGGTGGAGTGATAAAACTTGAGACTGACACCAGTAGTCCCTCCAGGTAGCAACAGAGCCCTAGAGAGGGCAGCGTGCACTGGGGAAGTTGGTGGGACACGGAACAAAGTCCCGGGCAGCCGCGGTGTGGTGTGACCCCTCCCCTCACCACCATTACGGAGCCAGCACTCTAGCTCCTGTTTGGAACAGATCTCTGGGGTAGTGGTCTACCCACCCTTTCAGTGACACTATTAATAGCTAACCACTGGAGGAAACGTGGGAGGAAAAAGAAAAATCTCCCAGCTACAGGTGTGGGAAAAACACGGGACACAAGCCGCACGCCATAGGAACTTCCTGTCCTGTCCCGTGCAGGAGAGCAAGGGCTCCCGAGGCAGTTCCACTGCGCCACTGGCAGAGAATTACCGAGGGAGGCGGTCAGTTTCATAACCCACAGATAAAGACTGCGGGCTAGGCTGCCGCAACTGCCCTCCAGGCGCAGGAGAAGTGCGGAACAAAAGCCGCGCTTGGTTGGCACTTCCCGCTCTGCCCCGCGCAGAAGAGGGAGCCAGGTCAGGGCAACCCCACCTAGGCAAGCCAAAGCCCTCCAGCCCTCCAGGCGTGCACACCCCCGCACTGCCACGGCCCTGCCCTCCAGCCGTGCAAACAGCTGCGCCCCGCCCCCGCCCATCCTCCAGCTGCCTGCACAGCCGTGGCCCCACCCTCCAGCCCGCACAGCCGCCCTCCAGCTGGCAAACAGCCTCGCCCCCGCCCACCCTCCAGCTGCCTGCACCGTCCGCGGCCCCGCCCTCCAGCCCTGCGCGCGCGCTGTGCAGCCACACCCCCACTCTCTGGTCGTGGGTGCCGAGCTGCTGCCGCCCTCTAGCAAGTAGAACCAAGGACCATGCCTGCCGGCACCAACAGCACAGGAATGCAACGATCAGAGCAAAGCAGAAGACCAACAACAGGAAGAAAAAAAATTACAAATGACCCTCAAAACAATTCACCACAGAAAGAAAACCCTTCTTCAGAACCCAATAATATGGACATAGAAGATTACA
>PVIJ01004543.1:64991-116340 GCA_004024925.1 Scalopus aquaticus | reverse complement strand
AAACGCAAGATTGGTAAATATGACCTTTATTGCCCACAGTACTCCTGATACAAGGAGGAAGTTAACTAAGGTTGAGGGTGCTGTAGAAATGACTCCTTCCCAGTTAGTCGACATTGCATTTAAGGTCTACAATGGGAGAGAGGAAAGGAGACCTAGGCCTGCGATGGTATTTGTGGAAAGAGAGCACAGCACAGGGTTCAGAAGGAAAAGAGAAGGGGCAATAAGAGAACCTCTAAGGAGAGATCAATGTGCATATTGCAGAGAGGAAGGCCACTGGAAAAATAGATGTCCTTGGTTAGAAACAAGAAAGGGGAGAAGGTATGAGGAAAATGTGGAAAAGGAAAAGAGGCCCATGAAAGCTCAGAATGGGGATTCATGTAAACATTGCACAACTGAAAATGGGCAAAATAGGAGAAATGAAAGACCAAGGAAGGAAGAGAAAAGGCAAATGGTGGTTAACGATGGTTGTTCAGATGAGGAATAGAGGCAACAAGGAATCCACTCGATGGGGATCAGGTCTTACTTAAGACCTGGCAGAGTGGAGATGCCCAAAACCAGTTGCCTGAGAAATGGTCTGGTCCTTATGATGTATTACTAACCACTCACACTTCTTTGAAACTTGCGGGCATAAAACCTTGGGTACATCATTCGAGAGTAAAGAGGGCTATAAAAGATGACCCAGAGATCAGAACTCATTGGACTTGTGAACCTGTTGAGGACTTAAAATATTTGTTTAAGAAAAAGAAAAAGGACTAATATTTCTCTCTTGGAAATGTAGATTTAAAATAGTTGGTTTGACAATGATGTAGCTGTTATTTAATGGTCTGGTCCTCATGGTGTTGCCTTTTGTATTATGGAATGTTTTAACTTGTATGAGAGTAAGTTGTACTTTTTGTATTGTGTAACATAGTTTCCTTGTAGTTAATAGATGTAACTTGTAATTGTAGGTAGTAACTTCTGTAATGTATAATATTGTACTATTTTTAGCTAAGACAATAGTGAGGCTTGTACTAGTGATCACCATAGAAATGGTGACGAAAATTGAAAGTGGGGAATTGTTACCGGAACCAAGCTGCCTTAGCTTGGGTGCCTGCAGGAGCGGTGGGGCCTCTTATCCCGCTGCTCCGGAGTCAGTTATGGCAGTTGCTCCTGCCCAGTAACTGCCGTTTTTTGTATGGACCAATCATGTGCTAGGAGCTGATGGGTAGGTCCAATCAGCTCCAGGATTGAACATGGTCCAATCAGACTTACGGATGGTACTCTGGGAGAGGATATTAGCCAGGACTGGAGGGACCGAAAGGAAAAAAAGAAGGAAAAAATAAGATGGAAGGGAAAGATTGGACCGAAGAGAGGAAAAAAAGGAGAAAAGATTGAACTGAAGAGGGAAAGACATGTCATACCCAGCCCCCAGGAGAAGAAAGACGACAGTTCCAGACTCCGAAGAGAGAAGAGAGAAGTCAGTTCCTGGCCTCTGGGAAGAGAAGAAAGAAGAGAAGAAGCACCAGCAGCCGCCCTCCGAGGAGGAAGAGAAGCCGAAGGACTCCGAAGAGACTGGGCCTCCGGTGCTGTCTCTGACGTAGCCTGAAAGGAGCCCCAGAGGCCTCGCCTGGTGTCTCAGAGGCCTGTTTGTGGGTGTCACCCAACACCTCCCGAGGAGCTGCCATCCCCGATGCATTCTGGATGAGGCGGCCGTCCCCTGAGGCTGCGGTGAGCTCTCTGTTTCCCCCGTTTGTACAATAAACCCCATGTTTGCTGTTGTTGTTCCTGTAGCCTGAAGTCTCCTGCAATTGTGCGCGCGGGTGAGAACCCACGGGCAGTGACCTGTCCGCTCGTCAGGCGCTGTCCTTTGTTGTATTTGGCCTTTTGGCCTTTTGGGGCTTTTTGGTGGTTCTTGCCGCAGAGCCTGGGCATTTGAGCCCCCCCGCTGCCCGATTTCAGTTGGCAACCACGAAGGGACGAGACACCCCTTCTGCCCGACTTCAAATATTGTATGGATTCAAATTTCTTTTGACTAGTATATATAGACTCAAGTATAATAGATTGTTGGTAAAACGTTCTTCTTACAGGCTCCTCTCCCCTAATTTTTTTTTGAGGTAATATTAGTTTAGGAAAATGTATGCAATTCAGAGGCAGAGGGTCACCCCTCCCTAGATGCATGTCATCATACCACACCCATCACCAAACACCCCAGCCCTCCACCCTCCAGAGTCCATTGTGCCCCCTCCCAGTTTTGTTTTCTCCCTCCCCCTCCCCATTCCACAGTCAGATTTCCATGGTTTATTACTGCTTTGGTTTTGCCTGACAGTTTGGTTTGTTTCTCTGTGTTCCACATATAAGTGATACCGCCCAGTATTTGTCTTTCTCCTTCTGACTTATTTTGTTTAACATAATCCCCTCCAGTTCCATCTATATTGTCCCAAATGGCAAGTGGTCATTCTTTTTTTTTTTTTATAGCTGGCTAGTATTCCATTGTGTATATATACCACATCTTCCTAATCCACTTCTCTGTCCTTTAGCGCATCTCTATCCTTGTTTTCACATCTTAGTCCTTGGAATCTATGAATTTGTCATGTTACAAGGCTAGGAGGGCTAAAAGATGCAGCCAGAATTAAGGCTGACAATCAATTGGTTTTAAAAGAGAGATTATCCTGGATTATCTGGGTGGGTCTAATCTAATCACAGGGTGCTTAAAAGTGAGAGAGGGAGGCAGAAAATTAGGTCAGTGTAGTGCCATGGGAGAAAGTCTCAGCTCGTCACTGCTGGTTTTAAAGATGGAGGAAGAGAGTTGTGAGCCAAAGAATGCAGAAGACCTCTGGAAAAGGCAAAGAAGTGGAGGACTCTTTCCTAGAGCTTTCAGAAGGAAAAGTTGTCCTGCTGACACCTTGACTTTAACCCAGGGAGACCCATGTCAGATTTCTACCTGTAGAAGTGTAAAATTACAAATTAGAGCTGTAAATCAGTTGTAAACCACTACATTTGTGACAATTTGTTCTGACAGCCAAATTTGTTCTGATAGACTAGGTACTCCCTGCCTCCTTGCCATCCCAATGCTGCTGGCTGCTCCATTTGGCTCTCTCCTCTTCCTTCAGCCCTGTGCTTCCCCCAGTTCAGATGGGCAAAGGAACAGACTAGCAATTCTCCTACCTAGGCAGATGTCTAGTCAGGAAACAAAATGCCACTTCCTCTTCACACAGGCAGTGAATAAAATATCTTTTTATTTTTAAGCTTGGGTTTTTCCCTAAATTCGACATATATGGTTTAGAATAAATGCTTTGTGAAGCACTTAGAGTTCTTTAGAAAAACACTACAGGCTCTTGTGATCAATGCCCTCTATCATTTCCTGTTTTCCAGAAGCAGCCAACTTTCATTCATTTAGTTATGTCTTTTTGTAGTCAATTTCATACCTTGAAATAACATGATTATGCTGCTACTTCTTGATCTTTCTATATTGATTTACTTCCCCAAATGGAAAATTTGGCTGTACTTTACCTACATCTTTGTCCACCTAACATAAACTTTCTTCCCTTCCATCCTCCCAAGAAAGTTATGTGATAATTTTAGTTTTATAAATATTAAGAATTTATACTTTTATGATCATATAAATGCCATTCATGCAAAATACCATGATTATTTCCCTTTCTTTTATAATTCTTCATCATGTAATTAAAATAGTCTTTTCTGTTTATTTTTCTTATACACATAAAAATTCCACTCCAAAGTTTCACCAAATAATATAAATCCTCTTTCAATACCTTCATAAACTACAGGTGTTCCATTTTTAGCATTTTTGGAGAAAAACACTGATAAATTGATCTGCTTCAATCTGGACTATTTGTTTCTAGGTCTTTGAAAACATCTTAGGGGACCTGGGGTTTCCTTTCATCAACTTCCTGGGAATTCTTGTTACCCCTCACTTGTTCAATAGAGGCAAATTTTGAGCACTTTGTTTATATAAAGACATTTCCACCCTTGTCTTGAATTGATGTTAGAAGTTAAATTATAGATTGAAAATAGTTTTTGCTCTTCATTTTGAAGCCTTTGCTCTATTTTCTTCTGGCTGTCAATGATGCTAATGAGACTTCCAAAGCCATTCACATTTTTGATCCATTCTCTTCACACGCACGCGCGTGCGTGCGCGCGCACACACACACACACACACACACACACACTTTCCATGTCTTTCTTTCACAATACAGATCTTTTTGCTTTTCCTTGTTTTTGTTTTTTTAAATGGGAAAGCAATGTATCTTCTCTTGCTTAGGCACTCAGAAATTTCAATTTGTAAATTTTTATTCAATTTAAAATTTTTATCCATAAAATTCAATTTGAAATTTTTGTCTGTAAAATGTTTTGAAGTATTTTTTGATGGTATACACCACTCCATTTTCTGTCATCTTTCTGAATTCTTATTTGAATGTTGGAACTCCTAGATTGATCATCTGTAGAATGAAAGTTTGTGTCTCCGCCAAGATTGATAAACTGAGATTTAATCTCAGCATGATGAGACTTGGAGGTGAAGTCTTTCTTTAGGAGGCATTCAAGTCATGAAGATAGAACCCTTATGGATGGAATCAGTGCCTTTATAAAGAATTGAAGAAACCAGGAATCTCCCTCTCCCATATGAGCTGACAGTGAGAAGATCATCTATGGACCAGGAAGTCATGTCTCAGCAGACACACAAGCTCTCATCTTGCCTTTAGACTTCCCAGTCTCTGGACTACCAGGAAATAAATATCTATTGTTTATAAACCACCCTTATGAACATTAAGTCTATGGTATTTGTGTTTCAGCAGCCTGAAGACATGAAGTTACCCTCTAATTTTTATTTTCTCTCCTAGCTCTTTACATATATATATATACTTTTAGTCCCAGGAGATGTTTTTTTCTCTTTCAACACATTTACTGAGTTTATTCATTTTTTTGCTGTGTACTTGAGTTTCAATAGTTCTTTTTGGCTCCTAAATGTACTTTAAAAGTTGTATCCTGTTCTTGTCTCACAAATGCTTCATTTTACCATCTATTTTACCTTCTCCAGAGACTAGAACCACCAGTCTCTACCAAATATTGAAAGGCCTTGTAAATCTGAGTTTGTAGAGTAAGTGAAAAGACTTAGAATTCTAGCTGCTTCTTAACATCTCCAGCCGATCTGTTGTTTTTAAAACCATCTTTCCCCTTGCTGTCAAAAGCATCTGGTGTTTCTAACTACTGAAGAATTTTCAGGAATCAACAGTTGTCCATGCACTTTCACCTTGGACAGCTACCATTTTCCAGGACTAGTAAACCAGTTAACAAGCGTCTTGGTTTTCAAATTCTGACTTTTCTCCAATTGTGTACCTTTATAATTATTGTTTTCTTTGTCCTTGGGAATCACACATTAAATAATTCTCCTAATGTTGTTTAGGTAGAACTTCTATAAGAAGCAGGGACATATTTATATGTCTGATTCACCATATCAATCTCTTTGCTTGGGATGGCACTGCATTTATTTATGACTAATTCACTTAGAATCATCCTTTCCATAAAATCACTTTAGGGAAAAAAGAAGCCTGATTCAAAGAAAGAAAACCCTCTAAACACAAATACTGCATTTCCTAGAGAAATGAAAACTCGTTACCTTTCCCCAGAAAGGTGATTCCATAGTTTATTTTATATACAACCTTTTAAGAAATGTTGTATGAGGATCTCACCATTTTTGTTTTAAAGTGACTCTCTTTAAAATGTAGCATTTAGCAAATGGCAAACAGGCATATGAAAAAATGTTCAACATCCCTCATAATCAGGGAAATGGAAATAAAAATCACAATGAGATACTACCTTATACCAACAAGAATGGCACACATTAAAAAAACAGAAAACAACAAATGTTGGTGAGGATGTGGAGAAAGAGGAACGCTCCTACACTGTTGGTGGGAATGCAAACTGGTCCAACCACTATGGAAAACTGTATGGTGGTTTCTCAAACAACTAAAAATGGATCTTCCATACAACCCAGCAATTCCACTCCTAGGAGTATACCCAAAGGACACAAAGACATTAATCCAAAAGGTCATATGTACACCATTTATTGCAGCACTATTTACAATAGCTAAAATATGGTAACAACCCAAATGCCCCAAAAATGATGACTGGGTCAAGAAGATGTGGCACATGTATACAGTGGAGTACTATTCAGCAATCAAAAACGATAAACTAATGCAATTCTCAGCAACATAGATGGAGCTAGAAGGAATCATGTTCAACGAAATAAGCATAAGGGAAAAGAAAAACATCAAATGGTATCATTTATAGGAGGAATATAAGAGAGCCAAACGAGAAATCAGAAGGAGAAAATGACACACAAAACATAAACAAAAGCAAAAACTGGCAGGCAACCACAAATAAGAGACATTCTCCAGGGAAGGGGGAGGAAGAGAGACCAAAATAGGGGAGAAAAGAACATAAGGAACTATGGTGATGGTTCACAGGTGAATTCATGGTGGAAAACCTACAGGGGATACACAATAATGTAAAGGATATAAAATAAATTAAAAAAACAAACAAAAAATGTAACATTTAATTTTTGGCTTTGGGACTTATTGAAATTTTGAGGAAATAGAGAAAAATTTCATTGAATACCCTATTTTGTAGTGAACTGGTTAATTACAGATATCTCAAAAAAGCATTTTTACCCAAAATTGTTCTGAGTGATCAAACAGTTCATGATAGTCATTTTGTTTTGATTTCTTTCACCTGTGCACTTTCATTATCTATAACCTTGCCCTCAAACATAACAGTATCAGGAAATGTTTGTTTTTGTACTTCAAGACGCTTCTGCAGGTCTTCAAAAGCTAATTATGCAGTGTCAATAATGGGTCTGTCTTCCTAAATGAAGATAATAACATACGATACTCTGTGATAAAGAATGGAGATAGTGAATTAAGACTTGGAGGAAAATCTTTACATAAGACCATCAATCAAATAGATCACACATTATATTTTGAAGTGTTTCATTTTTCCTTTCTTACCTTTAAAAATATTTAAAAGCTTAAAACAAGTTTACTACTAGTTCTAATTGATTGAACACACACATAGATATCATAAATTCATAAATTCTCTGGTGGCAAGGTTAAATGTTACCATAATCAATGATTTACAACTCTGTAATATTGCTTTCCTTTTAAAACTTTCTGATTCTATTTAAGTAACTCACCATGGGACTTCATCTCTGTCTATAAATAATTTTCATTCTGTGTCATTGTTCTTTTCTCTTTGTTAGTGTATTACTCTGCAGTGAATTCAAATATGATTTGATGAAAATAGACATATTGCTTTATTAACTTTTGCACACCAGGTCGCCTATTTTCCATTTTCCCACTTTTTTTCTGGCAATATGGCACTGCTAAATTTTCCTCAATGACAAGATCATCCAAAGGACAACACCACTGCTTCTGTGTCCACTGCTTTGAGCTAATTTTAATCTTTGTTTTTGACTTTGTAAACTTCTTACCAATATGATAGTGGCATGCGAGCATTTTCCTCATCCTGTCTTGCACATATCTGTCAACAATGTTTTACAATACCATTTTCTACAAAAATTTACATCGGTTAGAGCTGTGATTTCTGGTAGCTAATTAAATCACAGTAAAATAAAATTGTGCTGTAGTGCTATAAATCGATCATTCATATTTGAGTGCTTACTAACAAGGTGATGCTTTAATCTTTGTTTGAGGTGATGAGGACTATATTTTGTAGGCAACCAATCAGAAGAATAACAAATGTAGACTTTGCCTGGAGTTGAGCCATCTTGCTCAGAGCAAAAGAGAAGAATGAACTCTAACAGAGTGGTGTCAATTAATAAAGTCTTTTTCCTTTAAGTGCTCTAGCCAAGATGTTATAGGTGAAGCATGAGGTGGGTTTTGAGAAGTAGAGACCATCTGCTCTCTGATGCGTTATTTGCTTGCTACTTGACCTTGGGTAGGATGACATATCTAAACCTCACTCAGTGACTTCCTTGATTTAAATGACAATTGCATTATTTATCTCATAAGGTTATTTTTAAAAAAGATTTATTTTTATTTATTTATGCACACATGAACTAGGCCAGAGGTGCAGGGATGTGTGGGAGGGTGATGTTGAGAGGATTTACCAGAGACAGAGTGGGGAGCAGAACAGGTAGATCAACTGAAATACACTGCTGGGAGCAGGGGGCGAGACTAGAGAGGTCTGCTGCGCCATGTGAGTTATCTCCCTGGTTGGGGATCGAACTCTGGCTGCAGAGGCTGGGGATAGCTTAGTAGCACTGAGACTTTAACCCCTGAGCTACCAAGGAGGCCCCTATCCCATAGGATTCTTAGGAGGATTAAATGAAATGAAATTTGTGAATGTCCTCTGTAAGTTTTAAAATGCCATGAAAATCTAACTAGTTTAATGCTAGTTAAATTGTTTGTTTAATGCTTTTGATTGTTTAATGATTGATTGTTTAATGCTTTCTATAGCTGAAGGGTAGATTAGAGAGCCTATCAGGATGAATGTATTGATAGTACTTGACATCGCACATGCTCAGTAAATAGCAGTCCCTTTCTTTACATAAGGAAGAACAATAAAAGCCCATTGATCATGAGCAATTATAAGACACCATGAAGATTCCTGCAGAGCAATTTTTAGTGAAAAAGACAATTACATGGTGTAAAGTCCATACAATGTAATATTCCAAAGATTGTCACTTCTGTAGAAGAGTAACAACTATGCTCATATAGGATAATTGGCACAAATCATTTCTCTTTTCCCCTTGTTCCATTCCCACTTTGTCTCTGGTGAATCCTCTCTTCATCTGTAATTCTCATAATGCTTTTGTTTAACATATTTTTTTGAAGTGATAGTTGGATATACCCAGGATGCACTCTCTTTTTAATATGAAAATGGTTTTTTTCATTAGGACTCATGGATCCTCTATTATCCTGTCCGATGTGTGATCTTTCAAGTGCCATGCAGGTTAGGTGAGCTGTTGCATACAATGATGCAGATTTACATTGTGTAAATGTGTGTCGAAATGATTTTAAAACAACTTCTACAATGCTAATTGTGGTTCTAAGTAATCTCTCTTGCAAGTCAAATTGAACTAAAGAATTGAACATCAGTTATTATACAAAACAAATGAAAACTGGAACACAATATATTGCTATAACTTGAAGTAATACAACATAAAATAAATATAACCATATTTTGAAAATTAGATATGTAAACTAGACTAAGCTATATAAAATGTAAATGATTATCTTTATTATATCTTTCATAAATATGAAAATTTTGACAAAAATACATGCAATAATTCTGCAGTATTCAGCAAAGATAGTGTATGTATTTTAACATATATTACCTTTAAATAAGTCACCAGGGAGACATTAAGCACTTTCACTGCATGTATAGATGAGACAATTATAATATCTAAAAATGCACTTGTTTTATGTTGCTGCATTTTATACAAATAAGGTGAGAAAACTCATATGGTAAGGTTATATACTTATAAAATAACTTATTTTATCTAATAAAACTTATTTGTGAAATTATCAATTAACTCTCAATTTGGTATTTATTTTAAAAATTATTCTAAAATTGCTGTCTAAAATAGCCATTGAAAATAGACATCCCATCAGTAAGATAACAGGCAGCAGTCCTTTTAATTCACTTAGCTGCTTTTCCTGATGAATATAATGAACTTTTAAACTACCCTTAATTTAATAGGTTCTACCATGGAATGCTTTATTTTTTAAAGCAATGAGGTAAATTAAAAACAATACTCAAGAAGGAATTGTATCACATCCAATATAATTACCCCTAAAGTTTTCAATTTATTTTTGGATTTTCTATTATTATGGCGTTAATTACTTAGAATTAGAAATGGGCTGAGCAAAATTAAGCTTCCATGGAGTGATCCTTATGCGGAAAGCGCGTTCTGTGACTTGTGTCATTTATGACTCATTAGACCGACATGCCTTTGCTTTTGAGAAAAAACTAAGGAACACACCAAATATGGCAGTAAATCAGTGTGGATTGGGCAATCATTACAATTTCAAAAGTCTTTATACCTTCTGTGTCAGCCTACACAATATCTAACAAAACAAGAAAGTAAGACATTTTGCATAATTTAGTTGTATTTTATGCTTTTAAGCACAACATTTGTACTTATGCAATATTTTTATTTTTAAAATAGAAACATCAGACTCTTCAAATTATTGAGTAAAGAGAGAAAACATTGTTTACATTTCTAAAGACAAATGGGTGTGTGTGGGGGAATTAAATTATGCCAAGACTAGGGAGCAATTGCTTTGTTCTGATTTTGATATTTCCACAGACCTACAGGCCTCTTCATGAAATGATACTGAACAAAAGTAAGGACAGGAAGGATGGTAGAAATTTGGGGAATACTCACTCTGGCTGCAGTAAAAGTAGAAAACAAGTTCTGAAATGTTCTCTAAAAAAAAAAAAAAACAGAACATGTTCTGAACTGTTTTGTAAAATTAACTTACCCTCTGTATTAGCTATCTATTGCTGCATAACAAATCACCCCAAAATTTAACACTTACAGCAACAAACATAAAGACCTCATGGATCCAGGAGCAGTTTCGCTGGCGGTTCTGGTTTAGAGCCTCTCACAAGATTGCATTTAAGCCGTTGGCTAGAGTTCCCATCTCTGAAGTCTTGAATGGGTTAGGAAAACTGCTTTCAAGTTCATTCACATCATCATGGAGATAGAATTTCATAATCTGCCATGGAAGATGTGTCAGAAAGAATACCTAACCATCAAAGACTTAAAGACTTCATCCATAGTGTAGAGTTTTTACTGATAAACAGCAGGTAAACCAAAAACTACATTTTAAAACTCATTTGTACCTAAATGGGAAGAAGTGACTAGATCTTGCCAAAGATGTGTATATCAAAATAATATGCAATTCTGTGCTGAAACTGATTAACAAGACTGTTAAGTCTTTCCCATGGTCTCTTTTTTTATATGCCAACTTAATGGAAAAAACTCTTAAGAGATTTTTGTTAAGAAGATCCATGAGATGAAAGAGTTCTGGATCGCTGAATGAATATGTAGAAGACTTCCCTAGTAGAATTACCCACATTGAAATGTAATGGTCAGAAGTATTCCCTACTCATTACAAGGAAATTCCATCTTGGTGCTTTTTGCTAATCACCCTCAGCTTTGTCTAAAACAACACATGGACTCCAAAATTTCATGCGTTATAAAAACAATTTTATAAAAGAAAGAAGGCTTAAAGGGAACATTTGTAAAGTCATATGAAATTTATACAGATATAAATATTTTCTAAAGTATATAAATAGGAATCCTTTCTAAAGAGCTTGTTAATAGTATGAAAAGACAAAGCTTCAAATCGATAGCTTATCTATAGTTTCAAGCTTTTAAACTGCATTATATTCTTCTAGTTCATAGATTTGTTTTTAAAATCCATGTTTATTGGAGATACAGATTTTGGATACAGGTATAGGTTCTTGTTTTACCTTTGAGGAAAAGGTCATTGTTAATGCAATCTAACATTTTTATATTAAAGAATGACTAATCATGTCCTTTTCTTGTTCACACTTGCACAAGGCAGATGAAATGTTTTGCAAATTTAGAACATATGCACCACCTGTCTATGGTGTACATAATTCATACCCTGAGAGGAAGCATAGTTATATGACTAAAAGGAAACAATTTCCTTTGTCACAGGCTGTGTGAATGTGGACGGATTATTTACCATCTTTGGACTTCAGTTGCCTTGTCTGTAAAATGAGGACAATAATACTTAGTTACAGAGTAATGGTGTGGATTAAATGATAAAAATATGAAAGCCGTTTGCTTTAAAAGCACTGCATTTATTTTTGGAATTAAAAATAAACTAGTAAATGACTAAGCTTTACTTATGTATAAAGAAAACGTAATCATCAGTCTGTTAAAAAATGATTAAAGAAGACAGTCGGGATGATAGAAACAAACATGATTTAACACTTCATGAAGCAGTCTTCTTTTAGGGAGCTAAAAGATGGGCAGAAGGCAGGAAGCTTTTATAGGATAAGGAATAAACAAGGAAGGCAAAAATAGAAGCTATCTGGTTAGGTATGGTCCTCTTGTCAACTTGTTTGGGGTGAGAAGATACGGTGTGAGTGGGTTTGGCATTTGGGGATGGACTGGCTGGATAAGCTGTGTTTTCCGTCAAGGGGAGCATTTACAGTCACAGGAAAGTTACCTAAATTTCCATTGTCTAACATGGCACCTTTGGAAGCAATGACTCGATCTTTGGCCTAGAAAGCTATTTCCAAAATCCATCCTTATGAAAAGAAAAGGCATTTCCTAATTTAACATCTTTTATGAATTGGTCCTAGTTTATGTCATGTCCATGAGAAGAACAAGCGCTGTGGGACACAAGGGAATGTACATTTGATTTTGGAAACAATGAAAGGTCTAAGGGCATATCAAGTTTGTAGCCACTAAAAGTGAAAACGCATTGGAAAAAGGTATTTCATTTACCAACTACTTAATGATGTAGACACCAAATCAAGAGAAAGGCCAGTGCTCCTCCATTTTATACTTCGGAATTCAGAAACAGACAAAGCTCTCTAATAAGAGTAAGAAATCGTGAGTTCCATGTGCAGATAATTTTGTAATTTTGCTGTTACATTTTAAGGGAAATGTTTCTACATAACAAATTCTATTCCTGTTCTGAGGTGAGCTTGTGGTCACTCTTCAATTTGAGATTCTGGGTAAGTCAGTATTGTGTCCACCACCTTAATTATTAAGAACCCTTCTTTTCTGGCAATCATAACAGAATTGCTGATGTTGAGGGTCAATGTAGCTGATATATTAACGTTATAGAGATATATTTATCTTTTTACATACGTCTCAAAATTCAATGTGTATTTTATTTCCAGAATGGAGGTCAACTTAGAATAACCACAGGCCAGGTGCTGAATTGTCTTATAGCTAATGCCTCCCATGTTGGACAGTAAGAGGACACCTGACTGATCTGATTTAAAGAAATACAGAGAAACTTAAGGAAAAACATAAGGAAATACATTCTCAACCTAGAATATATGATTGGTGATGGCTCTTATTTTAAAACAACTTTCCAAAACACACAAACTGGGCAAAAGATAGCTAACCAAGCACATAATATTTTGCCTCTTTAGAATTCCAAATGTAAGCACCTACAAATCCATAGCATTAGGACCAAATATCAAATATAAATCTTTAATTTCCAATTGAAACTGATCTGAATGTCAAATCCATATCCTGGACTTGAAAAGACTCAAGACAACTGTCTTTAAAGAAAACAGAGCCATCTCTACACATCTTAAGGCATCTTAGAACATGATCAAGATGAATGTGCTTTGTTCAAATAAACTAATATTTCAAATGTATATTGGGGTCTCCATTGTTTTCATTTAAATGTCCTGGAAGAATCTCAGGTCTCCGGGAAACTGACTTCATTTGCTTCTATCCTGAGAAGACTCAAAGTACTCAATCCCCTCGTTCTGCAATTGTAACTCTTGTGTCTCAATTTCCTTCTGAAAAGAGCCCCCCATGTGAATGTTAGGGAGTCATTAGGAATCTGTCCAATCTTTCAAATATCTGCTGAGATTGCTAACGGAGGGCAGCTCCGAGTTGTAGATCTGGGCTCAGTTGCGTAGGCAGACACTTACACTGAGTATTTTCCATTACAGATGCTGAGCTCTCTGACTTGTCATTAGACTTAATTTTGATGATTTTTATTGGTTTCACAATGAAACAGTAGGAAACATAAATAATAATGCAAGAAAAATGTCTAGAGTGGAATCACATTACTTGCACGGATACTATATTTCTCAATAGCTATTCTGGTCAGTTTGCAACTTACTGTCAATTGGATATTACACTTTTCACCAAAGTTTCTTCTGTGAAATTTGCTTGCTCCGATTCTTTTTTGTAATTGTCATAAGTATGGAAGCATACCACATATTAAACATAATACTTTTTCATAGTTTAATTTGTTCATTATTAAGATGTCTGAGTCTAGAAAGAAAAAAAA
Organism: Scalopus aquaticus; assembly: GCA_004024925.1. Taxonomy (NCBI): domain Eukaryota; kingdom Metazoa; phylum Chordata; class Mammalia; order Eulipotyphla; family Talpidae; genus Scalopus; species Scalopus aquaticus. Next base: position 102,292 of record PVIJ01004543.1, on the reverse strand, counting down.
ATTAGACATAGCTGTATGTCAGTATAATATAGTCAATTAATTGATATTAACATATAAAAAAGAATGATTTTCATAATAAGCAGTCTGTGCATTAACCAGGATTTTGAAAAACTGGACCTATGACCATGATTTATTCAAATATAATAAAAGCAAATATTTTTTATAAATATATATTTTTATTGTTATTTATATCTTTTACATTTTGTATTCCCCTTGGGTAACCTACCACCAATTAACCCGTGATCCATCTCCGTGGTCCCTTGTGTCCTTTTCTACTCCATTTTGTGCCCTTATCCTCCCCCTCCCCCCACCCCCCAAGTGTCTCTCTCCTTTTTGGTTTCCCTATAGTCCTGTTATAAGTGAAACTGTTCGATATTTTTCTCTTTCTTTCTGGCTTGTTTAGCTGAGTATGATCCCCTCTAATTCCATCCATGTTGCTGCAAATTGCATGTGTTTATCTTCTTTGAATGCTGAATAGTATTCCATTGTGTATATGGACCACATCTTGATCCAGTCATCTATTTTTGGACATTTGGGAAGCTTCCATACCTTTGCTATTGTGAACAGTGCCGCAATTAACATATGGGTGCATGTATCCTTTCGGATTAGTGTTTTTGTGTCCTTTGGGTAAATTCCCAAAAGTGGGATTGCTGGGTCATATGGAAGCTCCATGTTTAGCAATTTGAGGAATCGCCATACAGCTTTCCATAGTGGTTGGACCAGTTCACATTCCCACCAGCAGGGTAGAAGAATTCCTTTTTCTCCACATCCTTTCCAGCATTTGTTATTGCCTATATTTTTAATGTGTGCCATCCTCACAGGTGTGAAGTGGTATCTCATTGTGGTTTTGATTTGCATTTCCTTGATTATAAGTGATGTTGAACATTTTTTCATGTATCTGTTGGCCATTTGCTTTTTTTCTTTGGAGAAGTGCCTTTTGAACTCTTCTGCCCATTTTTTGACTGGGTTATTGGCTTTGTTTTTGTTGAGTTGTGTGAGTTTCTTGTAAATTTTTGTTATCAGTCCTTTGTCAGAGGTATTGTGTGCAAAGATCTTTTCCCAGTTGGTAGGGTGTCTGTTTGTTTTGATTAATGTCTCTTTTGCTGTACAGAAGCTTTTTATTTTGATGTAATCCCACCTGTTTATCTTGTCCTTCACTTCCTTCACTTTGGGGGAATGTGTCTTTAAAGATTTTGTTGAAATGTATGTCATGTAGAGTTTTGCCTATATTTTCTTCTATAAATTTTATGGTTTCAGGTCTTACATCTAGGTCTTTTATCCATTTTGAATTGTTTTTTGTGCAGGGTGTGAGGTAGTGTCTAGCTTCATTTTTTTTTTGCATGTGGCTGTCCAGTTTTCCCAGCACCATAATAAAAGCAAATATTACTGTCAAGCAATGTTTACCCTGTAAGTTCATCATTAAGTCTCATACATCTTAATGACAGGTGACCTGAAGGAGAGTGACAGTTTGTCTTATGGAGCTATTTAGAGTAAAAAAAGACACAGCTTTACTACAAGCAATTACCTAATTTCCAGTTAATTTCTGTAAAGTCTCAACATAAAAGAAGTTGAATAAATGCCAAAATGATCAGTGAGAGATGCCATATGCTGTTATTTTTCTTTTTTTACTTTTGAGGACAGCAGAAAGTAATACAATAAGCAAATGGCTATGGAAGTAGGAAAATATCTTTCAGTGAACACTTATTCTTCTGTCAGACTTTTCATCTTATGTATCAAAATAAAAGAAATATACTTTTATTTAAAATTAGATATCAAATGGCTTGTCTATATTAGAAAAGAGATTAAAGAACTAGAATAGCTCGTCTGAATTGGCACTTTTCTTGTGCTTTTTTTAAAAAAAGACTAAAAATAAGTTATGGCATTAAAAAAAGACACAGCCATTTAAAACACTCAACCAAAAAGGAAAACAAAAGAATGTGTGTGTGTATACACATATATACATACATGCTTTATATATGTATAAAACAAAAGCATACACACACACCTGTATGTATACCCAGAAAGGGACAAAACCCTCTATTTGTATATACATCTGTGCATTCCTCTCCTTTAAAATAGCATAGATGCATCATGGGCCAAGCGAATACTTTATGCCTTGTAAGGTCACTTTTTATGTAGATTACTTGGAAAATTACTGTTTGCCTCTCTTGTGTGACTTCCATGAAATCAGCATTCAGCAAGCCTGGCTTCCTGGCAAACAACAGAACATTCAGCTCCTAAGTGAGGAAAGAGGATCTCTCCAGTGAGAAGGGAGGGCAGAGAGTGGGAAAATGGCAGTTCTGGTACAAAGGAGCAAAGACCGTCGATTCATCGGGAGGGTGTGAGAGCGAAGTCTGCTTCCACACTGGCCACGGTATAGATCCCATGACTGCCACTTACTTGGCGGATGACCCACCGGGGCACTGACCTTGGCAGCGTTACAGAGGTAACCTTTATGTGGAGAGGAACTGTTCTTCCACAATGTCTCCAATATGCTTGCCACAAAAATTCTTCCCCCCGCCCCCAAGAAAACGGGGGAAACGGGTGGAAAAGCATATTCTATTTTTCCATTCTTGCCTTTATCCCTTGTTGCGGGGGCAAAATTCTGGCTCACTGTGGGCACTTTCCTATATGGCCTGTGTGTTCCTTATAGTCTTGAAGTATGTTTAAATGGCTTTTAATTATAGGATGCAACAGCAATGGCTTTTATTCGTTCACTGCCTTTCTTTTCAATTCAAGGCCATAGAATAAGCCGTTCTCCCTAGTAACCTTTGTATGGGAATTTCTGGGAGGCCATCTCACTGCCTGTGAGGCAGTGTCTACCTGGAGTGTTGCCTTCTGTCCTGTGGCCCTTTTTTCACCACATGCCATGATATGAAAGCCGTGATGGTGGCTTTCTTGCTTTTATTTCTATGACTACCAGTTGCCTGTGATTTGTTGTTCTCAGTATCCATGTACTGACAATTAAAGGTGCTTACAAATGTGTGGTGCTTTCCCAGGGACGATGGTGATGGGTTATGGGTGAATCGGTGGTGGGTTACTCAAGGGGAATATACAGTGTAAAAAATATAAATAACAACAAATAAATAAATAAATGTATGGTGCTTTGTGTTTGAGAAAGAGAAATTCCTTGTGTAAGAGAGCAGGATGGAATTTATACTCTCACAGTTAGAAGCATTAATCCAAGTGGAGAAAACAGAAATGAAAATACAACCTTGTCTTTGATGATGATAGATATAACCAAAAAGGTCCCAATTCTGGAAAAAACACATATATTGGAAGAGTGACATGCTTGTGCACACAGAGCAGGCTGCCGAGTGAGACTGGTAGTGAGTCCATTCAGAAATTTCAAGTCATAGTTCCTTTGGGAATAATGTGCTATTGAGCCCGCCAGCTCCAAATCAGAAAGGGCTTTTTCCTTTACAGCTGGCATCAGGCTTAGTGATGAATCACTTGCCTCTTTATATTTTTGTCCTTCTTATTTTGTTGGAGATTACTGGCCATGATTGATGGTCCATACAACTGGCAAAAGCAGAAAATAACTGCTCTAGAGTAAAACAACAGGAAGAGGTAATACTATACCTTTGCCTTAGTTTTGTGGTGAAACTAGTCAGTTATGTTTGCACAGGAGTGGTAATTTAGTTTTCTATTTTGTATTACTTTTTTTTTGCTCATACTGACCAGATCATGCAAGATAAAAGTTTTCTTGACAAATCAATAAAGAAAAAAATAGTTTCTACTAAGCAAGCAAATACTTTTAAGCTGGAGTGAATTTAGCTTCATTTTGAAAAGATGTTTGGATTAGAAGACAAGATTTTTTATATGTTCACCTTCTGTATATTCTTATTGCATTATTTGTTTTTAATTTTTAGTATTTATAATAATTGTAATTAATCAGGTTCTTGTTAGTCATTGGTTGTCCATAGTCTTCTGTGTAAATGAAGTGGAGAAAGTAAGGACAAATTCATCTTGTTCATTACTCTATCCTTATCACCTAGCACATATTAGGTGCTCAACAAATATTTTAAAACATTGGATGAATTACTACACAAAGATGCTTATTGTGAGGTCTCATCATATATACTTCATCATGAAAAATCAACGAGCTGTGTGTTTTCCTTTGAAAATATGAGGAAGAAATAAGAATAATAAGAGAAAGATAATGATACGGAAGTTTAAAGGAGGAGAAGTTTACTTTTTTACTCAGAGGATGGGAGATTAGGCTGCAATTAGCAGTTGTGTTGACGTTGGACTTGAGGATAGAAAAGCAATGGGAAAGTTGAAGGGCTGAGAAAAATAGAGATACTTAGGTAGAATAAATTGTTTGATGCAAAGGCCTGATGCATGGCAGTTATTGGAAACCATGCTGGAAAAGACAGCTTAGGATCAGCTTTTCAAAGCTCTGTATAATAAGCCAGAAGGTTTGGATTTTACTGGTCAGAAAATGAGCTGGTAAGGCTTTTCAGAAAAAAGTTCTATGATCAGAGTGAAGCATTATAAGAATAATCTAGAGTAATGGTAAGGGTTTGATGGAGTACAAAGAGAGAAAGAGCAGAGTTAGAATGCTGTTGTTGTAGTTCAGAGAGTAGTTAATAAGGGCATGAAGTATAGTAGAAGAGGAGCATTTGGCTTTGGGAGAGTGATGACTTGGCGGTTTTGAACACTGGTTGACAGGTAAGTGATGGCACTGCTGTCAGAAATACGGAAAACAAAACAATGCACAAGTTCAAGTGAAAACATGATGATACATTTATTCTCAGTCATGTTATGTTAGATGCATTGATAGGTCATTTGTTCAGAAAGTTTGAAATTGTAATTAGAATTTCAGAGGTTTAAATCTTAGTGGTAGAGCACTGCAGAATGAGGAAGGCAAATGTGAGGAGCAGTAGATCAAAGGTCACTGGAGATGAGAAGATGAAGTTCTGGGGGTAAAGGGAGAACCAGAAGAGCAGACAGATTAAGAGAGTTCTTTACCTGTTTCCCAGGTCCTGGGTTCAGCTTCCAGTTATTCATGTGGACTACAGAGATAACACAACTAAATAATGGGCCTTCACCATATGTAAAGCATGATAATGGACCCTAAAATGATAGAAGCAGCGAAATTCATGGTGGCCTTTCATAGGAAGTTTATAATTAGTCAGGAAGATGTCATTTAATGTATTACTGATTATTTCCAAACATGAAGCAAGCATCTGTATTTTACTAGGTAAAGTTACTTTTCTCTCCAATCTGAATCTTTTGTCCAGGTTAGACATTCCTCTTCTTTCAACGACTCTTTTTCAAAACGGAGTGTCCAACCCTCTTTCTTACAGCCATTCTGCTTCTAATTTATCAAAATCACCCTTAAAATGTGTTATCAGAGTTGTGTGCAGAGGCGAACTGACCAGTACAAGTTAGAGTGTGGGTATTACTTCCACTGGGAGAATTTCCTAGGTCAGGATACCCTCTTTTTATTAATGCAAGCAAAGTCTGTGTTTTTTGCTATTTTATGAAAAAATATAACTTTTTACTATAAAAAGGTTTATGTTCATTATAGAAAAATTATAAAAGAGATAAATTAGAAAGAAAGAAGAATGAGGGGGAGAGAGGGTTGCGGGGGCAGGGGTGGAGAGAGAGAGAGAGAAAGTTGGAAGAAGGGAGGGAGAGAGGATGGGGGGAGGGAGGAAGGAAGGAAGGAAGGGAGGAAGGGAGGGAGGGAGGGAGGGAGGAAGGGAGGAAGGGAGGAAGGAAGGAAGGAAGGAAGGAAGGAAGGAAGGAAGGAAGGAAGGAAGGAAGGAAGGAAGGAAGGAAGGAAGGAAGGAAGGAAGGAAGTCCACATCTCCAAATTCCAATTTTCAGCACAGACGGTTACTTTGCCATTTAAGTCAGACATCCGTTAACCCCGTGCCTTACAGTTGCATGATGGCAGCAATGAAGTTCCCACTCCTTTTTAAAACAGTAAGCTTCCTAGGTGGTGCCTCCCATGGTCTCTTGGTCCATCAGCTGCCAACGCTGCCTTTCCCTTTACTTTGCCCCAGGTCTTAGCTCTCAGCCGTCCCGCAGCTCCAGACCGCTGTCACCGTTGCCTTTCCCTTTACTTTGCCCCAGGTCTTAGCTCTCAGCCGTCCCGCAGCTCCAGACCGCTGTCACCGTCTTCACGACCTGTGCTCAGAGCCACTGCGTGCTGCCTGCTCATGTGCCGGCATCATTTTTTTCAGCTCTAAAAGAAACTGCCTGCAGCCCTTTCCTAGGTCCTTGGCTATTGTCTGTCTTCTTCAGAGGTTGCCACCACTGTCACTCTAGAGCTTTCGGTGGATTTCCCTCTCCATTGTGTCCTGCCCACGTAACTCACAGAATCATATGGTGACTCTACCCAAACCTCAGGAAAATGTTCTTTGGGAACACGAGCTGGACTCATTGCCATTGCACAGAGAAACTGCCTGATCCGTGACTCCATTTGTCCAATTAATGACATTTGAAGCCTAAATCACCCTTCCAGGAGATTTTGACCTTGAATTTTTCTCTGATCACTTTCTTGCCTGGAGGTCTGCCCCTTGCACTTTCCTTCAGGCTCCACTCCCAGGAAAACTGCCAGAGGCAAGAGCTCTGAAGGCCACCTTGATTTTCCTGCCTAATCCCCTTAATGGAGAATGGCCACCTCCTGAGACTTGGCAGAGGCTCTGGTTTTCTCCCTATGGCGTGAGTTGAGCTGGTAATAGACACACACACTATCCTTGATAGTAAACACAAACCTATAGTAAGCCCCAAATTTATTGTCAGTTCTCCCCACCATATCATTTGGATAAGTAGAGCTAAAAGAACCTTAAAGTTCTATTTAAATTGTGAAAAACAAATGGAATTTATCAGGCTAAAAGTGGAAAATTCTGGAGCATGAGATAAACTGACTCCAGGTAGAGCTATATCAGCAAGTTGAAATGATAGCCTCAAACCTAATCTCTCCTGCACATCTGAGCTCTACTTCCTCTCTGTAGGTTCTATATTCACACAGATTCCCAGAAAAATGACTACTTTATAGTTTGAAATGACATCTTTCCAGTTTCAAATTAGTGAGAAAAGAGGGTGTCCCATTCTCTGTTAGAAAATTGAGTTCAAACCAGTCCTTAGACAATTCTTGAATTAATCATTATCATGAGGGAATAAAAGGTATTATAACTTAGGTTGAGTCAGGGGCAACTCTTAGAGTGGAGAATGAGCCAGCCTAGGTAAAAGAAATGACTAGCTGGTTGGAAAAGAATTGTTCCATGTCCTGTCTGAATAGGAAGACTAGATCATGGTCTGGTGAGTCCTGTTACAACTTCCTGCCCAAACAATTTGGCCCACTAGACTGACTAAAGGTGACATTCAAGAAAAAAAGCATTCGATCCTGACTAGTGATTATCTGACAATTTCCTGAAAGGGGGAGACTGCTTGCCTGCATGGACATGCCCAGGAAATGCCACAACCAGAATAAGCTGTTATGCTCCTCTCCTTCACTCCACCCTGTGAACCTACCCTTAAACACCTCTGAACCACCCTTGAAGAGCCAGGCTAAATTCTCTTTTCTGGCACTGGTTCCCTCATGCACAAGTCTCAAATAAAATTTTGCCAGGTTCATTCAAAACTCTGGTGGATTCTTTTCTCCTTAGAGGGTCATTGCATCCACATATTTGGGGGGGTGTGTAACAAGGACAGGGCTGACCCTGGAGGTACAAACCACTCTGAATGAAGGAATGAGAAATGAATACTGAGTTGCTCAAAAGCAACAACAAATATCTCCTACAACTCCTACCTGTCTTTGTCCCATAGTCTGCTAATAAAGACACAAATGAGTGAGGGACTGTCAGTATACTCCTGGAAAGGGGTCCCACATATATATACCTGGAATTCTGAGATCACTTGCTACTATTATCCAAACTGAGTTCACACTAGACATATTACCTGATCTGTTATAAACCTGTCTTTATTTTTATTACAATGGTTTATCATGACCATCTTTCCACAGGGATGCAGATATACATATATAAGGATATGTGTTTGTGTGTGTGTGTGTGTGTATCATTTTATTTCATGAGACACTAAAATGATCGCTACATTTACTCAACCATACATACCCTTGCCTTATTGTTGAATATTTATGTTTCTTTCAAATGTCATTAATTATAAATAGCTTAGCAATTAATTTTTTTGTAGCTGATACTTAGTGACATGTCTTTCATTGTCTCCTTAGAATGAACCTCTGCAAGTGGAAATTTGTAACTAAAATATGTGTACTTTTTTTTTTAAGGCTTTGGTTATATATTAGCAATATGGAGAAATTTTTCTCTAGCTTTCATATTATACTCACTAAATTTATTTTTTTAATTTTTATTATTATACTCACTAAATTTATTTTTTTAATTTTTATTTTTTTTTAGAATTTTTTTTTTTAAGATTTATTTATTTATGCATACAAGCTGGGGTACAGGCCAGAGGTGTGGGGCGGCGAGAGGGTTCACCAGAGACAGAGCGGGGAGCAGAACAGGCAGGTCAGAAATACACTGCTGAGGGGAGCAGCGGGTGAGGCAGGAGAGGTCTGCCGCGCCACGTGGGATTCTCCCCGGCTGGGCGTCGAACTTGCATAGCCGCTGCCGACAGCTCCACAGCGCAGCGCTCAACCGCTGCGCCACCAGGGAGGCCCTATACTCACTAAATTTAAAGACACTATTTATTGCTTTTTCAAACATTTAAACTGCTGCTAAACTAGATCATCTCATTCCAATATAAAAGTAATCTATACACTTTAATCTCTGAAGACATATTTCAAATCCTGTTCCTGCACCATGTCATTTTAGTCACTCAATCTAGGTTTGTGTTATCTGTAAATTCGATAAGCAGGCCTTCAATTATATTCTCCCAAGTCTGGTAAAAATCCTGAACAGTGCCAAGAAGCAACGCAAGGTCTTTTTGCAGCCTACTAAAGTAGGCTTGGAATGAAAGAATGAGAAAGAATGAAAGAATATATGTTTATATCAAATTACTCAAACTTTATAGAATCTTTAAATTTTAAAGTAGGGAATCAATTCAGAATGAAATAGCCCAAATGTTTATCTTCTTTAACCAATTAAGAAACAGACCAGAGACACTTGGTAGTGTTTACAAGGTTACATAGCTAGAGTAATAGAAATGCATAGTGTTACTACTGTTCACAGTGAATTCCACTCCCATTTTGCTGCCTGCTCTCTAACTCTTTTATCCAAAATTGTATCATTGGAGGATTCATCGCTGAAATCAAAAGACTTTATCATATACATGACATTTCTTTACCAGAACATTAGCAGAAATGAAATCAGTGTGATATACCTTATTTTTTACTGTATATAGTATACTATAGTAGCAGTTATGTTTATTAATAGGCCTGACATTTTCTCACTTTGCTATGTTTATGGTTAAACCACTTTAGGATGTGTGTGTGTGTGCGCGTGTGTGTGTGTGTGTGTGTGTGCGCGTGCCTTTCTTCCTAGCTTGACAGTCACTCTCCTTTATATACATTAGAAACAAAATTAAGATTGATGGGACCTTGGTGTCCAACACCTTTTGATTGGTTGAGGAGGCTAAGAAATGTGTCGTGGAGAGATAAAATGACTTGCCCAGCAGTAGTGTTGAGTCAGTTGCTTTTTCTTTGTTGTCTGTGAATTTGACATCATGTCCCCTGAGCCTATTTCTCTTTATTCTTGTTTGAAACAGACCTTTAAAGTTCTTTTTGTGTAGCATTTTTGGAGCTCATCCTGTTCTTGTGAGGACTTTAGTCTTCCTAAAACGAGTCACAAAAATTCACACTAACCTTTTGGGTTAGCCTTGGTCACGTGCGCACATGCATGATTTTTCCTAGTCAGAAGGTTTCTTTAGTTGCCTCCTTTCTTACAATTTTAGAGATTATTTTTAATGATTGTTTAATCAAGATACTTTCTCTCTAGTTCATTTCAGATTACCCCAGTTGTGGCAAGGGTCATTCCCTTATAATGGCATGTTTCATCCCTAAATTTCTGAAATATCCTCTCCTAAACTCAGCAAGTATTTTCTGTTGTCATGCTTGATAATAATCATTGTTATCAAACCCCGAGTATCATTGTGGCCTTTACCCATCATGGCTATTCTTACTATATTGTTAGTTTGTTCTTTAGTGATGAGTAACTTTAGATAAGGTCATTCTTCCTCTGAGTGGCCTCACATATGTCTGGAGGATTCCTTTCCATTTCTGATATTTTCCAGTAGTGCCTGTGTCTGTAAATATGTCTAACACAGCAGTTTAGTATTGCAAGCCTGCTTGACTGCTGGCATAACCCATGTTGTTCATAATCAACCTTATTGTTAATAAAGAAGGTAGACATCATTCCCTTTTCTATTTGCACACTCTTTGTCTAGTTCTTCTTTCTACTAACTCAGGCAGAGAAAAATGAATGTTGCCTCTTTAGCTCCATCAAACCTGGGAGCCATGTCTGGAAACTGATACAAGTCCACTTCCTGTGGTGAAGGCACATTGGACCCCTGCTAGGAAGTTCCCTAAGGATGGCTCTGACAGGGGCAGGACGAGCTCACTGAGAGTGAGGGACCCTGGGATAGTAAAATGAGGAAAGAAGATTCTATGTTCAATACACAGAAAATAAAATGAAACTAACAAAATAAATAAAGAAGAAATAGATGGAAAGTGAGAGATGATTTGGGAAATTGCAAATATAGAAATCATAAAGTAAGTTCCCCAATAGCTTCACATGTGTTATAGATTGCGTATGTGCAGCATTTGATGGTAAAAATAAAAGTTGTTGGAAGGTGGCCAAAAAAGATACTACCACAATAGAAGTTCTAGTCATTTTTTTAAGACAAAGGATACTAAAGGAGGGAAAAGAAGTCCATGAAAAAAGAGACTGAAAGGTGCTAGAAATGAAGTGCATGAATGTATGTATTGGGGGGTGGGAGGAGAAGAATCCTATATTAAAGTTTCTTAAGATTATTTTAAAATTCAGACTCCACAGGGAGTGGTATCTTAATACTCCTGTGTGATTTTTAAGCACACTAAAGATTAAACACTTTTATCTAAGCAGATTGGAAAGGAATAGAATTTAGTTTCTACAGGCAAGGAATAAGCTATACATAAGAGACTAATCTCTGATGCTACTTAGAGTATGTGAAGATTGACATGTTTATTGGATGGTAAAGTAGAACAGGCATATAAAAATAAAGGCAAGAAGACTTGCATTGCTTCATGCTGCATGTTTTTTTCACTTCTACTATTTATTTAAGAGCAGAAATAATTTCCCATGTGTGTTAGTCCTGTGCTAGGTGTTTTACTTCTGTTCACAGATTTAATCCTCAATAATCACTCACAAGTTCCAGTAGCAATAAAACATTTTTTGATATTTTTTCAACCATCTAAAAATGTAAAAATATTCCTACCTTACACATTATGCAGACACAGGGTTGTGTGTGTGTGTGTGTGTGTGTGTGTGTGTGTGTGTGTGTGTGGTGGGGGTGCAGGTGTGGCCTCAGCCATGGTTTGGCTTGTTGGCTTCCAACATGGGGCCCTGCTTGTCTCCAGAACATCTTTCCAAATGTAAGAACTGAGATTATGCAATCAGAGTGAAAACTAAGGTGTATGATATGAAATAAAAGTCAGAAATAATATTTTCCAGAGGATAAACATGACTCTCTTAGATCTGTATTACTTTGTATTTTTTGATGCCAGAACAGAAAAGGAGAAAGTCGATCATAATGGGGATTTGCTGCCTGTCAACTGCTTGTCTTTCCAGATTCATTTTTCATGTTGCTCTGAGACCAAGAAGACTGATCTAAATGGATGCCATTCTCTTGTTTTTGTCTGGGATTGGCCAGTCAGTAGCACCAGTAGAGAATGAAAGGGAGGGAAGAAAGTAGAGTTAGGACCTTTCTTCCCTGCCTCTTCCCTGAAAGGTTCATGCACGGTGATGTTTGCTCTAAATATGTAGTTCCTTTTCATGTGTACCTGTCCCTCAGCTTTCAGAGACAGAAAGTATTTAATGTCATCCAAGACAAGAGGCTACGCGTGGAAAGAGCATCCTCACACATAATCCCATGACATCAGAGCTGTGCTTGGTGACTGACTGGGAGGATACCCGTTCAGGGGCTTAGCCTGAAATGAATAATTGCTGAACTACTAAAAGAAAAATACCAACCACATTAACTAACTGTTGCCTGGCTCCATTTGGGAGGAGTCTAATTAGAATCAGCCTGAGGCAGAAACAACAGGTGCACTAAGGTCCCAGCTGCCACACCTACTCCCACAAAAAGAAAAAAATGGTCTCCTCTTCCCACCATTCAGATACTTGCAAGATGTACTCACAGGGAGCAGTTCCTGGGTGAGAACTTGAAACCCAGGGTTGGTCTGGGTCATCGGGATGGCACAGAAACCTCACCTGGATCCAAGTTCAGCCCATGTTCTAATGCTGGGAGGGGGCAGGCGGCTATAGATTGGAGGGTGTCACCACTATCAATACCTCTCTCTCCCCACTTTTTTATTGTAATTCACCACAGGATCAATTTTTGTCCAATTATGTATTTTACACAGCTTCCTGCAATAACTTCTCACTGAAGCCTCATGTTGTTAAAATGACCTTGTTTTGGGAGTGTGTGGTCTGAAAGATTCACTCTCTCACTTTGTTCCAGGTGCTGCCTACACGTCATCTCTTTGAGGATCTCTCTGCTACCCTTTTTAAAATCACACCTCCACCTCCTCCTTCCCTCATTCTAAATCCTGATCTTACTTTCTGTGTTTTTTCTTAATATCTTTCAATGTCGTTATTTTTGGTCTATCCACACAACTCAAGTCAGTTCCTAAAAAGCCTGGATGTGACAAAAGACTATGACTTCAAGATCTAGTGCTTTTAAATCTCCTACAAGCTGTGTCTCTTGATTAATTGTGTTTCTTCTCTATACTGCATATCTTACTCAAATATATTTCTGTGAGTACTCTACGACCTCCTGGTATCAGCTATCTTACTGTAATGAGATCAGAAGAGACCCAGAAGGGAAATTGCTTGAATTTATAGCTCTCTAGCTCCTCAGTCTTCAGAATTCCTGCCACCAATTACTAAGAGTCTACTATCCAGTTACATAATTTTTAGAGGCACATGTCTTCTGAATCCTGTTCTACAGCTTAAGACAGGGAAAGGGGTGTACAAGGGTTGGGCTGGGAGCTGGCTGCCTTTTTCAACTAAAATTGTCCAAATGGCACTTCCTGATGAGTCATGGAGAGTCCCTGGGTAGGGCGATCACATGTTGTCACCGGGGCAGTGAAGGCTGCTGCTCTCTGAGAACATTTTCAGCAGGACTGGCTCCATATCGAAACAGATCAGGTAGCTATTTTGTTTTGAAGGCCCTCAAAAAACTGGCCTGAAAATGAGTGAACATTTCACTCATATTTACTTGTTCTGAAGTTCTTTCCAGAGTCACTTTCTAGAGATACCTTTCTCCTAGGTAAATATATCTGTATATATTTTCTTTATACACCAGGATTACAAATGAGCTAGCTGACACATTAGCAGGAGTTTATCACGCGATCAATATTTCATCACATCTCTCTTCAGTTAGGAGAGCACAGGTATCTGCCGTGTGAATGAAGAATGGTGGTTTATTATGAGAATTAAAGAAGACATTGTATAGAGAGCATTTGGCCCTTAGCACTTGCCACTTGGCTCTGGAAAAAAATAGTACCTCTCATTTCAATGAGAGAAAACAACCAATAGAATGAGTGATTATTAGGTCTCCAAGGCAGGCTGAAAACCCTCTTTATAACATTGTTCTTTAAATTCTATGTCACTGTTATGAGACCAGAAACATTGCTGTCACGCCTTTCCTACGATCCCAGGAATTCTTAAAAAGAAGTCTCAGATTTTTTCTTCTTTATAATTTCTAATTCTAAAGCTATTCACAGAGACACTACTGACTATCAGTTTTGACGATAGGGGAGATAGCACAAAATTATCAGGTAACCCTCAGGAACCTAGGGTGCAGCAGTGAAAAGAATGACAATTTCTCCCCATTTCAGCCCAACAAGGTCTTCATTTCCTTTCCACTTTTGACTTGGTCCTAGGTTCTTTGGTAACTGAGAGCCCTGCCTACTCACTCAGTAAACTGAATTTCCTCAAAGGATTGCCAACTGAAGATACCAATTTACATTTGGTTTTGGAAGTTGCCTCAATTTCCTAATACTGATATTGTTTCTCCATATTTCTATTTTCTTTCATGAAGAGAGGTAGAATGAATAAATCAATGTTTGAGCAATCTCTTAGATGATTCCTTGGATATTATCAGGTTGATTTTTCCCTTTGTCTTTTGCAAACTTGAAACAATAACAGTGATCCATAGGTTCTCACCCTTTTGGAACAATGATGGCCATGCCAGATGTGCTTCCTTGCAGTGGGCTTTATGATCTAACGTTTGCAAACACGCTATCCACAAGACCATTAGTGGTTAGAGAAGGAAATGTAATTCTATAAAAGCCAGTAAATGGGGTCTCATTTCCAATGAGAGATTTTTTAAAAAATGCCATGAGTTGGGAAGGAAAAAAAAGGAATGTGGAAGAGGTCTGGTGTTCAGGTAGAAGGAGATCTGAGAAATGGGACCTTTGAGAAAAGCTCAAAGGAACTGGGATGGTTTTGCATGGAAATGAGAGGATTACCAGAGTTAATGAGAGCTGATGATATACATCAAGCAGTTAAGCAAAGGAAGAAGATTCCCAACTATTTTCTGGTTCTATTGAAGATGAAACCAAGAGGAATGAAATGAGTTTGCCTAATTTTCTTTTACATATTTCTTAACATCAGGCTCTTTTCTTTGTCCTCAATGCTTCTATGTAACTCAGTAGGAGCAAAGAGAGCAATGATACTTTACAGGCTTTAGGATTTTATTAGGCAGATATATGAAGATACAAATTGGTCAGATGTTGGGACATTGGCCATGCATCTGGAATTCACTTAAACATTAGTTGATGTTGATGCTGTCTTTCAAGAATTTCCTAGAGTGCCACTATCTGGTCTATTATAGGTGCAGGCTTCTTCATAGCTCTGGCCTAGATAGAAAATAGAAAATAGAAACCCAAGGAAGTATTGTACAACTGCAGGATGTGACAATGGAATCCTGGAAAGTTTCTCCACTTATAAAAATGAGAAGACTGGTCAATCTCTCAAAGATTTAGGAGACTGGGCAAGCTGGTAGGGTCCATCCTTGGTTAGCTATTTAGTGAGGCTGCACTGTGTCCTTACAATTAGGTAGTACTTGAACATTCACTAACACCATCATGTGTAAGCTATTTTTCACATGAATAATAATTCAGTTTTTTTTAAAGATTTACTTATTTATGCATACAAGCTGGGGTACAGGCCAGAGGCATGGGGCTGTGAGAGGGTTCACCAGAGACACAACAGGAAGAGCGATGGAAATACACTGCTGAGGGGAGCAGTGGGCGAGACAGGAGAGGTCTGCTGCGCCATGTGGAAATCTCCCTGGCTGGGGTTCGAACTCGTGTCACTGCGGACAGCTCCACAGTTCAGCGCTTAACCGCTGCACCACCAGGGAGGCCCAATAATAATTCAGTTTTAAGGAATAAAAAAATGCTAACAAATGTAGTTTACATATGAAAATAGTGGGATTGGAGGCCAGGACACACTTTTGTGTTTGTGTTTCTGTGAACTACGTGTTTACTTGTTAGATGACAGAGCCTCATAGCTGCACAAAAACTAGGCTCACCCCAGAGTTAGCTGGTGCATTTGCATAAATACTGTTCCATCCTGGGGCAACTTTTGCAACTCAGCACTAAGGAAGTATAGCGGGGAGAGTGAGGAGATAGAGGATTATTTCTTTTGCTTCCACAGTAAGTTCCTTGACTTCACTGTTCGTTGAGTGCATCTGTGGCGGTGCACGCTTCATGATTTTCCACCACGCAAGCTGTACAGAGAACCACCGCTGTTTTCAGTAGAATCAGATTCTTGCCGAGGAGCATTCTACCTTTTTTCACTTTTTTTTTTTTCCCAGAACTGAACAAATACCAGATGACCGGGAACTAGACATTAAGAGCAAACACACTTCAATTTTCTTTTTCCTCCCACAGTGTGTTATTAAGGATACTAACAACAACTCACTTAAGACTTAGTTAAGCACACCATCTACTATCTGGATGATTTACTATCATTTTGGTTTCTCGGATGGCAGTTCAAATGAACATTCTGGTAATTATTCCCTTTGAGTGGAAGCAGCTCTGTCTTTTTAGATGAGGAGCTCCACAATAACCAAAAAAACAAAATCAAAACAAAAATAGTCTGAAACACCCCGGACTGATTGCATTTAAAAAAGGAGTATTAGCTGCATCCTTCTTGATTCAATTTGAGTTTTCTAAATGATTAAGGGTATTCATACATATTTTAAGGTTCACTTTAATGCATATTTTATCAACTTTGAATGCATCGCAAATTTCTCTTTTATTTTAGCTTTTTAAAAATAGTAAAAGTGAAACTGTCTTCCCAAGATTTAAAGGGATATTAGTTCTCTCCTCACATATTCTGTCTGGTCTTGTGAGAGCGGCCCTTTGTGCCCAAGGACAACAGTTTCTTTGCAGTGCTGTATCTTAGACACTAAAGACAGTCTCTCTTCAATGGGGTTACTACAGGGGAAAAAGAAAATTTCAGTGCATCATAGAAGGGACAATCTAATCCTCTTTGCTGGTACATCTGCTCTGGCAGTTTTGCTCTGAGAATCAAAAGGCATTCCCATTAATTAAAGTTCCTTTGCCTTTCATTTTTATTCAGCTTGTGAAATGTGACCAGTATTCACGAAAAAAAAAAAAAAAGATTCAGGCCACTTTAGTCACAAATATCCCCCCAAAGGGTGTGTACTTGGATCTCTTGTGTGGTTTCCGCTTACTGTTCTTCCTCGTCATTTTTTTTTAAGAAGGAGCCCTTCTCCTTTGGCAGAGTGCAATATATTCAGAGACCTTTACAAAACAAAGCTTTCAGCTCTGAGTCAGCAACAAACTCATCTTTGTTCATGTGATTCTATTAAGGAAAGAAGGCCAATTTTATGCAGGTTTCTATGGCTGGCTTCACAAAGGCATCTCTCTGTGTGCAAGCTCTCTGGCAGGATCCGCCGACTCTGAGATCATCATTTTCAGTAATGACCAGCTGCAGTGATTGGAGAAAGAAAATCATAAACTGGTTGATATAGAGATTTCTGAAGGAGACTGAAATATAGATTTCATTTGCTGCTAGGCAGCTACTCAAGGCAGCTCATTGGCTGCAGTCACATGTACAACCCAAGGCCTCCCCTCCGTTTTCCTTCATTTCCAAACATGCTTTGATTGCACATTCACGCCATTTGTCCTGAGGAGGAAGTGAAGCTCATTTGCATTTCCCTGGGTTTCCCAGGAAATTCTGAGGAATTCTGTCTTTCATTTGATGGTGTTTTCATGTGTCTGGGATCCCATTAAATTATAACCTTCCAGTGTGTCTCCACAAGATAGCTAGAGCACTGTTAAGATTTCCACTTGGCCCACAGATGGCTTAAGACTTCAGGACTTATGGCAAACATTCAGAATAAACAAAAGAGTTCATACTCATTAAAAACATCAACATAATCCTGTTTGTCATGAGGTGTAACGAGATGGAGTTTGGTGATAAAGAACTGAGTAGGGTCGGTGCAGCTTCCTTAAGAGTGCTCACAATAGGTTGATATAAATTTTGGTGATAGAAATTTTACGGGGACAACACCTGAAAGGAAAAAGCATGCACTGTACAAAATGGAAGAATGATGTAAAATATATATTTTTTGAAAATGAACAATGAGGTAAAATATAAATTTTTTTTTATTTAAAAGAAATTTGCAGATTAAATAAATTTGGGTGGGAAATGCTAATCTTAACAAAATGAAACATATCTTTACGGCAGGACTTCTCAGAATTTTAACCATGACTGATGCACATTGTTTTTTTTCTAGGAAAGCTCCTTCTTCTCCTCTAACCCTGCAGGAAGGAATATCTGTTATGCCAGAGCTCCAAAGATCATAATTTTGGAGAAATGTTGACCAAAACCAATGAGATGATTGACAACTGAAGGCTCCAGAAATGTGGGATCTCCTGGATGAAGTTTACAAGATGAATATCAGATGTTTGTTTTAATATGGATATATAAAATATTTATATCAGATGTAGTCTGAACCTAGCTATTCAGAAATCAAGGAGAGTGTGAAGCAGAAGTGCACGGTCCCTTTATTCCCCTGAAATGCTTATTTCTTTTTACAGATGGAGTCTTAGGAGTTCTCTGCTGGTGTATAGATATGCTGATTGTGAGACTCTCATTCCTAAGAATTCCTGGTGTAATGGAATGTAAATGATATCCCTGGGCTGTTTAGTGATATGAAAACATAGTAGGTACCATGTTACTCCTTCTCCATTCATGGCTACCAATTAGAGATACCCAAAAATGTTTTTTCTATTTTTTTTTGTTTTGCCACATTTCAGTATGATGTATTTTTTCATTATATGAGAACTGTTAGGAAAGACTTTTGTTCATACTTCTTTTTAATTATTTCAGATAAGACTTATTTATTGAGTGCTTATTTTGTGCCAGGTACATTGAAAATAAAATACTCAGGGTCTTTGTTCTCTTGGAGCCTACTGGCTAGGGAGAGGAGAAATGCCATGATTTTTCATTTCAGTCATGTTATGATTTGTTCTATTTTCCAAAGGAATTTCTGTGCATTTAGAACTTCATGATAGGGGTGGAAATTGCAGAGAGTTTGAAAAATGAATGCATCAGATTGATCTTGAATCTTCACTGACCCTAGAGGACCATCCTTGAAAGTATTAGGCCTATACTTTGTTGTTGCCAACTCCTGTTTTTATGCTTTTGCTTTGGTACAGAAATTCATGATGGTAAGGATGGCTCTTTTGAATTATTTGCCTAGAATTCCTGAGCAACTGCTTCTGTTTTTATTGATGGATGAGTCACAGTTCAGAGGAGATGCCTTCAGTGTGCCAATTGTAAGAAAATGAGAGTGACTTCTGCCTTAGACTCCCTGACACAAGTCTAAACTTATCTCAAGTTGGAAAATAAATCCTAGAGGCATAAACCTCAGTACTTGATATACTACAACACATCAAGAATCTTTCTACACTCTTGAAGCAAGCTGGGGCTTGGATTAAGCCTTCTTATGAAAGAGGATAAGATAATGACTGATCAGGGAAATGAGACATAAACTGATAAAATGATCCTAAGTTATCATCCTGCAAAGTATTCATTAAATGTAGCCACCTCATACACTTTATTAAGTAACAAACTTTAAAAAGTCAAAGAACTGATATGATATTTATCCATGCAGAGCTCTATTTGTACACACAAATACATATATTATAGACATCTAGCAGCTGATTATGTTTTAATGTTTCTTTATTCTTTTCTATTTCTTTAGTTAAATGAGTCAGTCACTTGTGTATTTCTTGTTTGTCTCTCTGCTCTGTTGCTGTGTCATTTATCACTTTTTTAAAAAGTTCAGATCAATCTAGTCAATGTAAGCTCATTTATTTATTCAAGAAATAATTGTTAAGTGTTTATAATTGACTAAGCGCCAAGAATAAGTTGTAAGAAAGAAAAAAGATGTTTTACATGATGATAAGTAATACTATTAGAAAAATCAGAGACAGATAATTGTCATCTGCAATAGATGATCAGAATGAATTTGGATGAAGTTTGATATTTCCTTATGTCCCATATTTAGTTCAATTGCAATATTATCTTTATACTTTAAAGTCCTCTACCAGATAACTAAATAGTCTCACTTGCTTATTGCATATTCTGAATATTGGAAATATCATAAGTATTATAAACAAATGTTATCATAAATATTACAAATAATAAGTTATCACCTTAAAATTTAAATGTTCTATTGCAAAATTTGCTTCCATACAAAATACATCTTAGATTATATTTATTTAAGAAAAATAGTAAAAATGATAAAGACAACTGCCCCTTATTTTGTTTCCAGTCTGCCACCTTCTTTTCCCACTTTGGCTCCATTCTTCATTTTGAGAGATTATACATATGTTTGACCATAAAGGCCATGATATATAAGCTTCATTATATCATCCCTGCAGAAAGCTGCCTCCCAGCTACCGCTTGAGTCTATGGAGTGTGCATCTATGGTGAAGCCTGGAGAAATAGATCAAATGGAAGAAAGGATTGCAATCTTAGAAGCAGTCTTGTGGACTCATGGGCTGGGAATTCCGGGTCCCTGGAGAAACAGGCCATGTTCTATAAGTGGTCACAGACGCCCATTGCATGCCTTCCGTTGATTGGCCAATTCCTTATCTGGTAGTATAGCCAAAAAAAAAAAAAAATCAACTAGAAAGTAGGCAAAGGATTTGAACAGAAATTTCTATAATGAAAATATAAAAATATACACATATATGTTTTATGTGATCAAGATTGTTAATGAAAAGAAAAATATCCAATTGTCTACATGTTTTTTGGCATACAAAGTCTTCCAAAAGTATAAAATTCCAAAAATTATTCCTTAGGAGATTAATTGGTCAAGGCAAAAGAAAACTGAAAAATTTACAACTATGTCTCATTTTTTTCACTTTAAATCAAACTCACTCCTTAAGTGATTTATTCTACTGTTCCTCTTCCTGCATCTTTTCTCCTCAATTTTCTTCTGGCCTGATGTCTCTCTCTCTCATCTGCTTTCCTGCTTTTCTGTTCAGCCAAAACCCTTCCCAAATCAAATTACTTCTTAATAAACTTCTTTCCAGGATAGAAAAATCCATTGAGATTGATTTTAAGCCCCAGTCTCCCTTTGAAGTGAAAGTCATTGTCAAAGACTTTTCAAAGCCCGTATAGGACTAACATATATATATATATTTGCAGAGAAATCTAGAGTTGTTTAGGAATGCATAACTCAGGGGTGCAGATCTATACCAATTAGTTGATATGTTAGTGGCAACACTGGATATAAAATATTAGATAGAAGAGGATAATGGGAAGATCCTATAGGTGATTTGAAGAACCAAAATTTCATAAGATACAAGAGGGATTTAGAAAAGTTCTTTTGGAGGTTATCACCAAAGCCACCTGTGAAAATAGATGGATTATAGTCCAGTCCTATGAGTAAAAGAAGGATAAATACAGAAACTTTAAGAATGAAGCTTTTAAACATTCTTAGGTACACTCTAGTAGCTTCTAAAACATGTAAAACCGTGATTTTCTCTTCTTTTTGTATAAATGGCCTAAAGCCAGAAATAAAGGATTTCATACAAAGGAAAAACTAAAATGGGAAATAGACTTGTCATTAGAATTCCAGCCCCTTGCTGAGCATTTTGAAAAAGTTTTTGAACAGAATAAGAATAAAAATAAATGGATGGCCTTGCAGGTATACACTAGATGCTCCTATCATAGTCATCAACACTGCAGTAGGGAGTCATATGATAAATACATTTAAACAGATAGATGCAGTAAACAGAAAGGATATTGGAAAAAGAATTAGTCCACCACCTCTTAATACCATCCCACTGAGAGTTGGGATTTGAACGTGTGAAATAGGAGGAGAAGGGAATTTTAGACATTTAGTCTATAGAATCCACTTATGAGATATATGGTTTGCCAATACTTTCCCCCATTCTGAATGTTGCCTTTTTATTTTGTTGCTTATTTTCCTATACTGTGCAAAAGCTTTTTAGTTGTATGTAATTCCATTTCTCATTTTTTCCTTTTGCTGCCTTTGCTGATGGCATTAAATCCAAGAAATTATTTTCAAAGCCAATGTCAAGAAGCTTTTTTTTTTATTTTATTCCAAGAGTTTTATAGCTTCAGTTCTAATTTTTTAGCATGTGGTACAGTTTTATCCTTTTGTATGTGAAAATCCCATTTCCCCCTCACCATCTATGGAAGGCACTACTCTTTCGCTATTGTGTATTCTTAGCATTCTTATTGAAGATTAATTGACAGTATATACATGGGTTTATTTCTGAGCTATTTAACTGGCCCAATAGATTTTTAATCTGTTCCAATTATCATTGCCTATTGTTGGTATTTTGGTGCATTTCCTTGCTGAAGATCTAGGCCCTAAAGGTATCTCAAAAATACATACTTAATTTTTGAAAATTCCAATACACCTCTAGTGACAATAGTACACATTTACTGCAACCATTGTTAAAAATTTGGCCACTTTACTGTACACATTGCCTCCAGTATCTAGGAAAGGGACAAAGACAAACAGAACTCTTAGGTCTCAAATTGATAAAATCCTCAGGTACCAAGTTACTAAGGTATCACCAGAGGTGATCTCCCAACTATCCAGGGACTATCAGATTGGTAATATTCCCATCTTCACGATAGTCCCTGCACCACCCAGGAGCCATTTTGGTCCATCAGTTTTCCTTTGTAGAAAAAGATCACTGTGTTCTTTAAAAATAGTTCTGGGGAATAGGAAGAATTCTACATGCCCTTGTTCACAAACTAACAAAAGAACTGGAGAGTGTTACTCAGAGAAGTTCCCTTGAGAAGTCCATGAACTTGGACCAGGTACTGGTTCAGAGTAGAGTTTCTTTAGTAATGCTACTGGCCCCTTAGAGGGAGTATGTCTGTTTTTAGAGGGGGAATGGTTGTGCTCACATTCTTGCAGACCTCTTTGGTATCCTTGATATTGCAAAAAGCATTTGAGAGGGAACAAACCCAAAATCACCAATTTGTCTAAAAGAACTATCTGGTAAATAGATGCTTTGGTTTGAGGGTGTAAGCTCTTCCCTATCTAATTTGGGCACATCACTCTTGGCTCACAAATGTTACAAATTTTAAGTAAAATTTCTCCTTTGTCTGGTCTTAGTGCTCAGATACGTGCTCCCCAGATTCTTCATATTGTTGAGCAGCCAGCCACTGTGCCATCAAATGCTTCAACGATTGATCATCCAAGAACAACATATAATGCAACAATTCCATTCCTAGGCATCTACCCAAAACTACAAAACATGGATTTGGAGGAACAGAGATATACTAGTAGGTACATTGTAGCACTATTTACAATAATCACGTTATGAAAACAGCCTATGTGTCCCCTGGAAGCTGAGTGGATTTTGGTAATGTGGTATTTAGGCCCACAATGGAATGTTATTCAGTTCCAAAAAGAGAAGAATTCTTTTTTCTTTTTTTGTTGGTGCTAACATGGATAGAACTGGAAGAGATGGAGCTAAGCAAAATAAGTCAGAACAAGAAAGACAAATACGTGATGGTTTCAATCATATGTGGAATATAAATAAATCAAGAGACAAAACTAAACCAAAATAAACTCTAAAAATCTGACTCTAGAAATCTCTCTCTTGAGAGAGTTTTAAGTAG
Organism: Scalopus aquaticus; assembly: GCA_004024925.1. Taxonomy (NCBI): domain Eukaryota; kingdom Metazoa; phylum Chordata; class Mammalia; order Eulipotyphla; family Talpidae; genus Scalopus; species Scalopus aquaticus. The sequence continues at coordinate 78,929 of PVIJ01004543.1, read as the reverse complement.
CATCTCAGAAAGGGGCTGTGAATATTGGAGGTCTGGCTTATAGTGGATATTAAGTTTATGGGCTTAGTTAGGATTGAGACAGATGTTTATAAATTAATATGGAAGACACAATAAGTAGAAAATTGAAGCAAGAGTTTAAGATAATTTAGAGAAATAGCCAGGTGTTTTATATGATCTGTTGTACAGTTGGGCATTTATATTTAAATTTTTTTTAGGAATTCCTTGGAACAAATAATAAGGTTATATGCATTTTTATTTTTCTAGACAAGAATTTCTTAGAAAAGTACATTTCTGTTGATGAAGAAAATCAAGTCCTGTCAGTGAAGGTACCGAAATACAAAGTCATGCTTATATCAGCCATAAGTCGTATGGTGTAGATGGTTCCAGTTCTCACTGGCCCCAGTTCTCACCAGTGTGGGCAACAGCTACATATTGAAGAATGTGCTCATTCTTCACCCTGGGTCCATTAACATCTGGGGATGTGATCAGTCTAAACTGGCATCTCTATTCGAGTTGACCTGCTTATATATCATGTTTCAAGGGATGTTTGTTGCAAACGTCACAAGTCAGGTTTCCCTGTTCTTTTTCTTTCCTTGTTTGAAATTTCATTTTTTTTAATTGAAAGAAAGGTTTACAACATGCATAAACTTAGGGGTATAATTCACACTTCTTCTGATGTATGTCACCATACCAGACTTAAAAGTTTCAATAATTCCCCACCATAGTCCACTGCCCTCTGCCCCACCCTTCCGCTGTGATATCAGAATGTCACTGCCAAAGTGAGCATTATTCGAGTCTCGTTTTCTAGCAAATTTTATTGTCACATAATTAGCAATATATTTGCATAAGAGAACTTTTTATTATACATGTTAAACAATTCCCTTAATCACTTCACAATATACATAAACATAGAATCATTTTCATATACCTGAACTAGTATAGTTTTATATGTGAGTTATGCCTCAATAAAAATTTGTTGAATTAATTAATTCTGTCGACCATTAAATAATGTGTCCTAGATATAAAGGGTATATATTAAATGATCCAGTGAAAAATCATACTTCAAAAATAACTAGTGTCTGCTTATAGGTGGCAAAGTGATTTCTAAAGGAAGCTTTTCAAACTATTGAGCATATTTTTATTCAAGGAACTTTAAAAAAATATTTTCATTCCTAGTTCCTGGCATACTTGGTGACATTTGGTAGATGCTCAGATGTTTCCGATTTATGAATAAATTATGTATTTTAAATATTAGTCCATTCATCTAAAATTTTACATAGTTTTTTAGATTACATTTGGCAATTTATTTGAATAATGATCAGGGATTTTCCACAATATAGAGAGGTTATCTCTGATGACTGTGAAGCATAAGACCCTTAAGGAAAATCCAAATAGGATAAGGAGAAGTAGAGGAATTTGTAGACCCAGGACTGACAGCCTACAGTAATTATATGGCTAAATATACCAAGTATGACCAGTGTAAAGGACAAAGGAGGGAAATTGAGGTTGTGAAAATAAAACCCATAAAATGGATGATGAAGCTATAGGTGGGGTGTGATGGTTTGCTTGATGAAGCTGGAGAAAGGTATGCAGAAGAGTAATGAGGTATTTTGTTAGAAAACAGGAGGATTGTGAACCCTGCTGAAAAAGGGCCTTATATACCAGTCAAAAACTTAGATGAACTGTCACAGGCAAGGGAAAGTGATTCTAAAAGACTGGCATGATTAAAGTAATGCTTGGTAAAGATAATCCTGGCAGCTGGGTAGAGGACAGAATGATAGCCTCAGAGGCTAGCCACTTGGAGCATCTGACTGAGGACTTCTCAGTAATCTCAGTAAAGGTCTGCTCTTAAGGATGTTCCTAGGGAAAGAAAGAAGAAAGTACTAAAGCACAGGGTGGGGGAAGGGCTGCAGTGATTGACATGGGGTAGGTTCTAGGTGGCAGTTATAGGGCAGGGTCATTTGACTGGGTTTAAGACTTGTTTTTTATTCAGCTGTCACAGACTCCATGGGACACACTCCCTGACGTAGATGGTGGGAAAGGATAAATCACTCAGACATAAATTGTAAACTTTAGGAATTACCAACTTAAGTGTGACAGCTAAAGCTGCAAAATGGATAAATACAGACAGTATAAAGAAAGAAGAGAATGAAATATCAAAGGAAGTTTTGACCTCACAGTGTGGGTCAAGAGGAGGGAAGGAGAGGGGAAAGAGTGAAACTCTAGCTGAGGAAATAGGAATATTGGGTTTTAAGAGGAGAGGAAGCTTTCAAGGCAATGTTGACCTGCTGGGCCAACTGTGGTCAAGGAGATTGAAAATGGAATTGGAGATGTGAAAGATGAGTGGAAAATTTCATTCACCTGGAGGCAGAGGATTGAGGAGTAATTATTGTCTTCTTAAAATACATTTTATGATATTTTACCCTGAAAGCTATGAGGGTATATTATTATTAATGCTTTCAAAAATATCAATACAATTTTTTTTAAGTTGTATTATTTTTTGTTGAGGTAGCGTTGGTATTCAACACCATAGGTAATTCAGAGGTGTCGTTTCACACCTCTTCAGATGTCTGTTACCACACCACACCTACCTCCAAGCCACCCACACTCCTCTTAACTTAGGGGGTAATAGAGTGATGTACAGACTTGATTCTTACAATAATACTGCTGAAAACTATGTGTTGAAAAAAAAATTGATGATAATAATACTCAGATGTTAAAGATAAGCAGTTCAATTAAATCAATTGAACTTCTAACTGGAGGAATCAGGTATACTTTTGCCTTCAGGGAGGATGAGTCATTTTTTTATTCTTTGATTGTTGGGCTATTCTTAGAGACTTGACCCAAAGGCTACTGGATATGTGCTTTTGCTTAGTTTTCAAAGGACTGGAAATGGAAAAAAAGTAAAGAATTTAATCTTGTGGAAAATAGGAAAAAAGCTTATTTTTAAACTTACAGTATATAGGTATAGGCAAGAAAGGTGAAAACAAGTCAAATGTTGAAGTTGGAAGGAAGTTGAGACTCCCAGCTCTGTGACTTTGATATTCACAAAGGCAATAAAAAAAGAGTGGAATTCTGTTTTAAAACAACGAGTTTATATGTGCTGGGGAACACATAGTAAATTATATTGAAATAAATCTTTGTAATATATCATAAAACATGAATTCCTGCTAAACTAATGATTTGTGGTCACTTTCCTTACCCAAGGTTACTGGTAATGTAATGCTAACAAGGTTATTGGTAATAAACTGCAGCTAACTCTTTGCAGTATCGTTGTTGAGCATATATGTGAGTTGTTCAGTGCTTATACATGTAATTGGTTTATTGAACATTTCATCCTAATGAGATATAAAAATGAAATGATTTCAGTCTTTCTCCAATATCTGTTTTCAACTATACACTATTAAATAACTCTTTCAGCTTTTCTTAAAATTATCTTAGATTGTTTTTGTAACTTTCCATCCATTCCAAGATATTAACAAATTGATTCCATTCTAAAATGACCTAAGTTCACATAAATGCCAGCTTAGCCTAGTCCCCCTGTTTGTGCCTTATGCTTGCCTATTTGTCTAAGGAAACTGCACTGTAGAGACTATATGTGGGTTATATCTTTTTATTTCTTCTTTCTGGGTTTACCTTTCTTCTCCCACATTGGAGCCTTGGAGGAGAATAATGAGAAAGGTTAAATGTTGTAAGGCTGGCTCTCTTAGCTGGGGTGTAAGTGTGAGTTTTTAAAGAGTTCCATTCCGGTTCTTAGTCTAGTTGTTGTTTTATCTATATTAGTAGCAAGGGAAATAGAATGGAAAACACAAAGAAATAGCAGAGATAAAGAAGGTCAATAATGAGGGTTTTGTTTTACTAGTAAAATTTCATATCTGAATATTCATAACCACTAAATTATAGGGACCTAAAAATGTGGAGTGCAAATAATGGGAAAAAAATAAGACATTAACAATTTCACAATTATAATAGGGTAGCTTAGTATGAATTTCTTGGTGATTAAAAAGACAAAGACCGGGGCCTCCCTGGTGGCGCAGCGGTTGGGCGCTGCACTGTGGAGCTGTCGGCAGCGGCCATGCGAGATCGACGCCCGGCCAGGGAGAATCCCACATGGCGCGGCAGACCTCTCCTGCCTCTCCCGCTGCTCCCCTCAGCAGTGTATTTCTGGTCTGCCTGTTCTCCCCGCTCTGTCTCTGGTGAGCCCTCTCGCCGCCCCACGTCTCTGGCCTGTGCCCCAGCTTGTATGTATAAATAAAAAATAAATCTTTAAAAAAAAAAAAGACAAAGACCAGTAAAGAAATCTTATGTTGAAATATTTGATTTGATTTGATATTTTATATAAAATAATAATACTTCATTTTACTTTATATTAATAAAAGTAAGCTCTTGGATGATATTTGCCAAAGTCCTAACAGATTATCAATAGATAAGAAAAGTGTTTCTTTTCTTTTTTTATTGTCAAAATTTCACTATTTTTGAAGGAAAAAATGGCTAATGATTCAATGAATTACCGTCTTTCCAAGTGAAACATAAAGATAATTTATATAAGAATTATCTAAACTTTTACTTTTAAAAAAGCTTAGATACCAGGCTCCTGCCAGACCTACAGAGCCTGAGTATTTAGGGCTTGTGACTGGAAATTTGCAGGTTAATATGTTAACGTTCAAGTTAGAGAATGTTTGGAATAGAAAGAAAGTGAAGATGGTTAAATACAGGAACGCTAGCAATAATGACTGACAGTTATAATAAAGGCCAGATGGATTTCCTTAACTTTAATACATTGATATGGAAAATGAGTCAATTGTGGATATAGAAACTATCATTTTGCTGTCATATTTGCAGAGCACTAAAGCTCGGTTCTGTGATTTCAGAGATAAAAATCCTTAATGGAATTAATTTTGGCATTCACATAGAGTGGTGAAGCACTCAGCTTTAACTTACATAGTTCTGAAACCATGATTTGGAAGGACTATTTTGTTATTATTTCGAGCATACAGGACTAGACGTTTGAATGATCAAATCCTTAACTGCACTCAGTTTAGATATTTACCTGTGTGTTCCTGCATGTGCCTAACTGATGGCTAAATATTATGATTTGTAATATACTTTGAGTGGGCTGGATGGGCTGATAGTTTCAGTAGGGGCTCTAAGTATTAGGCACTAAATCGTTATTTGTTTCCAACTTCTGGAAAAAAATAGAAGAAAACTCAATGATTTAATGTGTATCTATTAAGTATGAGCAAAATTTTCTTGCATCCCATGCTGAAGAAATTTAAACAAAGTCCAAAAGGCTAATAGCTTTTATTTTGCCAGAAAGTTAAATAAGTCAGGTGATTAGAGACAGAGAAACTCAAGTATAGTGATGACATCACCTGTAATGTAGGTTAGCAGAGAGGATAACCTTTCGCTCAAGAACATTAATTCTGGAATCTGATTGATCTGGGTTTAAATACTAGCTCCTGCAATTATTAATTGTGTAATACATGGTATATTACTTAACATTTCTAGTTTTTCATGTATAAAATAGAGCTTATATTAATGCATTCAAAAAGATGCTTGCTATCTAGCAGAGTTCCTGATAACTAGTAAATGCACAAAGAATTATTACTCATATCAATAGGTAATAGCACATCTGTATTAAAATTCTCAGAGAAAAAGGATGAATAAGAACTACATTATATAGAGAGAAAGACAGATATAAATATATAGATACGTGTCAGCAATATGTGTGTCTGTATGTGTATAATATATATTTGTAATATAAATATTAAGAGATTTATTATATTAATTCAGTCATATGAATCAATAATATATATGTGTACACACACACACACACACACACACACACACACACTAGATAGAGGCTGAGAAATCCCACGATCTCTGTCTAGGAGCAGGAGAGACAGGACAGATGGGGTGGTGTGAGTCAGTCCCAGTCCATAAGCACCCATGTCCAAGGGCAGGAGGATATGGACGTCTAGCTCAAGCAGGAACAAATCCACCCTTCCTTCACCATGTTGGTCTATTCAGACCAGCGACAGATTGGTTAATTCTCAACCACATTTGTTGCAGGTGATCTTTACTGGTCTGTGAATTCAAAGGCTAATCTCTGTGGAAAACATGCTCATGGACACATCCAGAAATGTTTACCAGCTGTCCAGCCCCTCTTAGCCTTGTCATTAACATTACAACCTAATATTCCCATTTTTCCTTTCAATTACAATATATTTATATTGCATCAATTTTGTAAAGAACTTCTGGGAGCCTTTCTAGGTAAACCTTTGCCCCATCATGCTCATTATGACTTGCCTATTCTCCATCCCAAGCTTTTACTATGGAAACCTTGTTTCCAGCAGTCTCCTGGGTCATGATTACTTTAGTCCTCCCTTTACCCAAGAGCAGAGGTCAATAGAATCCACGCCATTCTTGCCAAATTAGACTCCAGTTTGGGTAGAACTCAGAGTTTGAATTGCACTGCTGATCTAACCCAATTCTTATGATATTTTCTTTATTTGGCTCAGACATAGTGAACAGGGACTTCCATCTATGACTCAACTCAGTTTCATTCCCCTTTCAGTCTTCAAAGATGACTACATGTTTGCATTCACTCCTAGACTAAACTTCTTTTCTTTTCTTTTCTTTTCAAACTAAACAGGAGCAGGATCATTTTGAGCCAGTCTCAGCACTAGGACTGAGCACTAGGACTCTATTTAGCACTAGGACTCATGGGAATAAATCTCATTAGCCTTAAGGAAGAGGAAAGATTGGGTAGAGGAAACTAAAAGCTTCAGTAGACGCACACCCCTGAAGCACATTGCCTATTTAAATTGCCAGCTCCTCAGTTTCCAACCAGCAGGACTCTGCCTTGCCTCTAGATGATCTAGGCTAACCTCAGCTGGTAAGATCTTTCCTCCATTTCTTCTTGACTGGAATACTCAGGCTACCTCTTGAGTAGCTGGTTTTTGCACCTCAAGTAATGATATGTTTTATATTGAAATATTTTATTAAATATTTTAACAAATATTAGTTAAGCAAATACTAGTTTAAAAAATATTAATGAAAATATTTTGTAATCCACCATCTGACACTTACTAGCCCAGGAAATGTGGGTAATTTAATCCTTATGGACTTTAGTTCTCTCGTGTAAAAAAAAAAAAAATGTGATAGTGGGTAAATTTTAAGGTTTTTGAGAACATTAGCAGAAATACAGTAAGTGGTAAACATGCATAAAAATGTAATCATTTTTATTATCATGCTCCTCTCTTTCATTTCCTATCTCCAAAAACAATGTTTAGTGCTTTTTTGATTTTCACTCTTTACTCCCCACGCCATTTGTTTCTTATTAAACTTCAGCAAACTTAAGTTATAATGAATATTTGTGGGCCCTAGTTTAAAAATTCTGTCCTCAAGTACCCTAAACTGTCTGTGAGACCTCACTCACAGGAATCTTCTGATTTGGGGTGACTTTGTGTCTCACTTCTTGGTACAATCCTGGTAAATACATTTTTTGTCTTGGCATGATAACTACCACCCTTCTTGTCTAGATACTTCATAAATAATATGATCATCCATCTCTGGATAGTTCTTGCCTCAGTTCTGAAATATTTAATTCTTCATGTTTCCCTGCTGAGCCTGCCATTTAAATAAACACATTATGCTCTCTTTAAAGTGCATGCTCATGTGTGTGACTGATATAACACACCTTGAATCTTTTCAGAAGATGTGGGTTCTAGTCCCACATCTTCTATTCACCACCTGTGGAATCTAAGAAAACAATGTCTTAAGCCTCAATTTCTGAATCACTTCCAAAAAAAAAGTGATGCTACTGTTGCCGTCTTCTTTGTAGGTATTATGGAGTGAAACCTAACTATGAAATAATTTGATAAATGGTAAAACACTGTAAATATAAGGAATATTTAAGCAGGCTAGTTCCTTCATGTCCACAACTCCTTCTGCTCAAAGAAGCATTCTATTAAGATGTACAGTCAAAGCTTGAAGATTATGCAAAGATTTCTAGTTGTTACATATTAGTAGATTTCAGTCATTTCCATTCTAGATAAAGTTTCTCCTCAAATGAAGAATTTATTGTTGTTGGAACTATAAGTAATGAGGAAAAGATTGGGATTTAAGAAAAGGGGGGAACTGAGGATCAATGAGAACGTGAGCACAGTTAGGTTATGGTTATGCCAACTTTTGGACTGAGTCATATCCCTGGAAGATGATAGGCCGCCTGAGTGTCACACGTGGAAGGAGCTACTGTGTCAGTGATCACAGTCTCATGCAAATGTGAGCAGTTGTGCCCCAACTCCACTCTCTCGGGGCTTAAATATTATATTTAAATATTATATTTAGTTTAAAACTGTGGTATTTCAGATCTGGATAAAGTCACTATCTCCTCATTCCAATCCCCTTGACTGAAAAGATGGGACATAAATGGAAAAGTTGAAGCGCCTTAGGCCTTTTTTGAGAAAGGCCATGCCTGATGTTCTACTATAGATGTTTGCCTTGAGTCAAATGTAGAACTCATGTAGAGTCATAGGTGGGTTAGTAATGAGCATTGCTTTTATGAGATAAGGCATCATTTAACATTATTCTCTCTTAAATTTAATGCTTGGTATCATTTTATCCGAGTAATGACATGATTCCGAAGGAACAGTGGTAGAAATGCAAATAAGTGCTCCCAAAACATACTGTTTTGATCCCCAGGAAATTCATCCCAGAGTCGAAAATGATACGTAAAATCAAACATTTCGTTAAGCAATTATATCATATTTTATAAAATTCAAACTTGCTCTCACTTTACACATTTTGTTAAGCAATTGTATCATAATATTTTGTAAAATTCAAACTTACTCTTACTTTAAAATGGTCTGTGTGGGGCCTCCCTGGTGTCGCAGCGGTTGAGCGCTGTGCCGTGGTGCTGTCGGCAGCAGAGAGCACCACGGGTTCGATGCCCAGCTGGGGAGAATCCCACATGGTGCGGCAGACCTCTCCTGCCTCTCCCGCTGCTCCCCTCAGCAGTGTATTTCTGATCTGCCTGTTCTGCTCCCCACTCTGTCTCTGGTGAACCCTCTCGCCGCCCCCCACCTCTGGCCTGTACCCCAGCTTGTATGTATAAATAAATAAATCTTTTTAAAAAAAATGGTCTGTGTGATAGTATTCCTTAAATATACACTGAGTTTGGCATAACATTTAAAAATGGTTACTTTTAATAAGTTCTCCTCTTTGAATTCCCATGCTCTCCACCCCCAAATCTACCCCTGACACGGGTATATAGACATGCACAATTCATAGTGGTAATCATACATAATTGATGCTTCATAAACATTTTCTTCTTGCTTGATGGTTCAAAATATTTGAAAGTTAGTAGCCTTGGAAAGACATTTTTCAGTGATTCTGCCAATAGCTTTCTCTTCTATTGTAATAGAAAATGATAAACTGTGTTCTCATTCTCTTGTTAGTATTCAGCAGCCATAAATGAATACTAAATTCTCACTGAATAATTTAGCTCAAAATGTTTACCCTTTGATGTAGCAGTACAACATATTTGAAAAACACGATGTACTGAATCTATTCTCAGAAACTAATGGTTTAGCATAGTTAACCCTTAAATGCCAGATGAGACCTGTAGAAACAGAGCATAGAACTTCAAAGAAAGTTTCAAATTCTTGTTGATATGTTTACTCCCATCCTTTTCAGCCACCCCCAGCCCAACCTCCATTTTGAACTCTATTTTGAATCTTCAGTCTAACTGAAGATTCCTGAGCCATGATTTTTACTCTTTATTCAGATACTGATGATTGAGAAGTTTTTATTACTTGCTTTTAAATGCCCAAATATATCTTTAAGACTTTAGAATTTCCTGAGTGCTGGACTCATCGCCCAAGAGACAACGATAGACAAATCACAATTAAGAAGGAGCCCCAGCTAATCCAGGTTCATGTCCTGTCTCATTCAGAAACTCCTATTGGACAAGACACTGACCTGAGCATCCTTGTCCTTGTTTTTAAAGTGAGAATTGCTTTATCTACCTAGACTCCTCACTATTGTCAGGGGTGTAAACCCTGAGGATCTCTGGGTTTAATTGAGCAGTGAGCAGTTTTTTTGTTTTTTTTTTTTTTTTATTTTGCTCCGGCCTTTACCTTCATCACAAAATTATGTAATTTCAGTTGTTTCTCTTTCTTGGATTTCTCATTTGGATCAACTTATGCTCAAACTCGTCATTTGCTGGGGGCATGTCCTGGACTATTTTTCTTGTTCCTCCAATGGCAATAAATGGAACACGTTATTGAGATTTACCGACTGTAATTATGGCAACTTTACTTGGCGGTTGATCTTATTCTGTTCTTTCATGTCTGAGAAAGTGACGTTTATTAATATTTCACTTTTATTTATGTGCCTACTCAGTGTTGTATGCTGAACAGAAAATTCTAAAATTCCCACTTTCTAGTCTTAAGAGAGGTGTTTTCTAAAATGATGGACTGCTCCATTCAGAACCTTGAGGAGTAAAAGGTAGACAACACTTGCGTGCATTGTGGGGGGTTGGGGGGGCTGGGGGCGTTCTCTGAGTTAGGTGCTTTCTGTCTCTATCCCTGTCCTACATACATGCTCAATCTGTTTCATGCACATTCGAGATTTCGCGGGATCCTTTAAATGAGTTTGGTTAGCCCACAATGCAGCCTGTGACCCGCAGAATTTCTTCCAGGCTGCAGACACAGGGGCAGATGCCAGGTTAAGCTTTCTCCCACCTGCAATTCCTAAGGGCTCTTGCTCTATTAGGCTGCAGGGGAGGGACGCAGGCAGGACTGCAGAACCAGGCAGTGTCCACAAAGCAATTGAACAGAAGGTAGGGAGGACAGAAGTCAGAGCTGAGGACTCTTGGGGACGTGGGAGACAAGCCTGACTCCCAAGAGCCTGGTTCAGATACAGGCCAGGAGCTCGGGAGATCTAGTCAGTCGCCTAGCAACACGACACCAGCTATCAAAGGGGAGTTGGAGACTTTTCATTTTCTGAGATTTTCTGAGATTATAGGTACTTTTTCTAGGGAAAGTTGGGAAAGTGTGTTTTTGTACCTCTTTCTTTTCTGAAGTCTAACGCCATGTGAATTAGACAACAGAGTTAGTGAGTTTGCCTGGCACGCAAAGTGCTGTCTTTGGGGGGTTCTGTTCTTTCAGCCATGTGAGCACAGATACTATATTTAAAATTGAAAGCTCAGGAGTATGTTGGTGAGTGCCACTTAATGCAAAGTAGCAGTGGCGGCTGCATATATTTCTGAAATAACCAGGCAGATGAAAACTAGAGGCTGTGATGAGAGAACAGTAAATAAAACATCAGCTGAAGTTCTTAAAAGGATATCTTACCTAAGAGTGATGTCATCCTATACTTAGGAACGTTTATAACCTAGTGTTTGGTTCCAGTGACTAAACAAGCCATCCCAAACCAGGTTAGGAGCACTGCAGTGAAAAATGCTAGGTAGGACTCAGCAGTCGTGGCTGAGTCAGGGCTACTAAATAAACCTGTCCACAGCACTGGTCTGTGATATGACAGAAATTGAGCAAGCACTTAAATTTTTTTTAACAATTTTTAAAATTTTTGACAGCTAATTTTTATGTTTATTGAAACGATTTTTAAAAGCAGTCCTTATAGGGCCTCCCTGGTGGCGCAGCAGTTGAGCGCTGCACTGTGGAGCTGTTGGCAGCGGCAATGCGAGTTCGACGCCCAGCCAGGGAGAAACCCACATGGTGCGGCAGACCTCTCCTGCCTCACCCGCTGATCTGCCTGTTCTGCTCCCCACTCTGTCTCTGGTGAACCCTCTCGCCGCCCCACGCCTCTGGCCTGTGCCCCAGCTTGTATGTATAAATAAATAAATAAATAAATCTTTAAAAAAAAAAGCAGATCTTATATTTTCAGGTCTTTTGTTTAATCTTAAAATAATTTGTTGTTATTGTATTTAAATAAAAATACTGATCTACTATGAACTGGAAATTAGAAACAAAGCAAACAATAAGAAAAACTGTCTTTCAGTACAGATGCTTTGAGAAGCATTGCTCTGAAGCAAGAGTCAACATTCTTTTTTGTAAAATACTAAATATTTTATGTCTTGTGGGCTATAGAGTCGTTACAATCAGTGACTCGGTTGTTAAAGAGTAAAAATCAGCCATAAACATACACAAATGAATGGACATATTTGGTTTCCAATAAAACTTAACTTACAAAGAAAAGCAGTACCACCCCCTCCCCCCTTGTTTCGACCAAGCCTTCTCAAAATTCTGAGCAATCAACTCGTGAAGATTTTTATTCCACATTTGTGGGGCAAACCTTGAGATCCTGTATTTCCGACATTCTCCCAAACAATGCTACACTTCTGGTTTGTGGTCTCACTTGAGGCAAGGCTTGAGAAAAGGATTCTGAAGCTAAAAGTCCAAACAGGGAGAGAGTCCACTCTATCATTTACTGGAGTAACTGGGAGAAGTTGTCTTCTAAACCTTACTCTTCTCATTTGGAAAAGAGAAATGAAATTTCTTTGATGTTTAATTGAAATGATATTGTTAAAGTATGTTACGAGTCCAGTTACGACTGAGGCATAATTTGATGCAATCAGCAAAGCGGTGATTTATTGCTAGCTCGAGCTAGGGTCCCATTTAGCCCGGTGTACCGACGCAGCAGTCCGTAGGCAAAAATGCAGACCCCGAGTACAGAATTGGGTCAGCTTATAAAGCCCAAGGATGAGGGGGTCGTGGAGCAGATGGTCTGTGCTGTTATCTTTACAAGTTCCTGGAATCCTCGCCCTAGGCAGGGGGAGTTTTATCTCAAGGTTGCTGGCCTTGAGACTTTTACAGCTACTGGCAGCCTGGCGCCTTGCTGCCACTAATGTTGGTTTTAACCTTTGTCAGTGGCCAAATATTCTGAACAGTTTTTAGCATTCTTACTTTTACAATATAAGTGGAGTTTTTTTTTTAAGACTTTTTAAAAAGATTTATTTTTATTTATGTATGCATACAAGAACTGGAGTATAGGTCAGAGGTGTGTGGGGGTGGAGAGGGAGGATTCACCAGGGATGGAGTGGAGAGCATAATAGGCAGATCTACTGAAATACACTGCGAAGGGGAGCAGTGGGTGAGGCAGGCGAGGTCTGCTGTGTAATGTAAGTTAGCTCCCTTGCCGGAGCTCGAACTCAGGCTGCAGAGGTGATAGTGTGATATCACAGAGACTTAACCCCTATGCCACCAGGGAAGTCCGATATAGGTGAAGCAGTTTTATAAAATATGCAAAAATAATACTAAGAGATGTAATATAAGATATAAGGTATTCTGCTATTCTTAATTTTCTTTAAATTGCGTTATTTTAAACCATGAGAGGATATGTATGCAAGTAAACTTTAGCCACATACTAGAATAATTCTTTTTTTTTTTGCGACCCCAGTGATGAAATTTTGTCTGTGTTTAAAAATCTACAAGATCTTTATTATGAGTGTGCACCACAGGGAGGCTATGAAAGCAACTCAAAAAATGTTTTGTAGACTTGGATGTAAGACCGGAAACTGTAAAATATATAGAAGAAAATGTAGGCAAAACAATACATGGCATACATCTTAGTAACATTTTTAAAGACACATCCCCCAAAGTGAAGGAAATGAAGGAAAAGATAAACAACTGGGATTACATCAAAATAAAAAGCTTCTGGGGCCTCCCTGGTGGCGCAGCGGTTGAGCGCTGCGCTGTGGAGCTGTCGGCAGTGCGCGATGCGAGTTCGACGCCCAGCCGGGGAGAATCCCGCATGGTGCGGCAGACCTCTCCTGCCTCGCCCGCTGCTCCCCTCAGCAGTGTATTTCTGATCTGCCTGTTCTGCTCCCCACTCTATCTCTGGTGAATCCTCTCGCCGCCCCATGCCTCTGGCTTGTACCCCAGCTTGTATGTATAAATAAATAAATCTTTAAAA
>PVIJ01004543.1:8989-64891 GCA_004024925.1 Scalopus aquaticus | reverse complement strand
AAATAAAAATAAAAAGCTTCTGTATAGCAAAAGAGACAGTAACCAAAACAAACAGGTGCCCTACTAATTGGGAGATAATCTTAGCACGAAATACAACCGATAAAGGACTGATAACAAAAATCTACAAAGAGCTCACTCAACTCAACAAAAAAAAGTCAACAATCCAATCAAAAAATGGGCAGAAGAACTAAAAAGACACTTCTCCAAAGAAGAAAAGCAAATGGCCAACAGGTATATGAAAAAATGTTCAACATCACTTATAATCAAGGAAATGCAAATCAAAACCCTGTGAGCATCAGCCCTGATGGAGTGGGTGTGGTTGAGGGTTGCATCTCTGTCTTGTATTCCAGTTCTGGATCTCAGTGTCCCTCATAGCAAACCCTCCCACCTTTCATTGTATTCTTTCCAGTTCTGGATCTAGTGTCCCTCATAGCAAACCCTCCCACCTTTCATTGTATTCATCCAAGTCCAAGCAACTTTCACCTTGAAAGTCAACCGTAAAAACTGACCTAGGTATATGGTGTGTTTTAAAACACATCTGGGTATTTGAAAGCTTATTAGGAATCCCCATTGGGGGAAGGGAAGCAGGGGTTCTGATTAAATGTATTTTTTAAATCCACACTCTTCTTGAGTCTAAATGGTAACCTAATGATGTCATTGTAGGACCTGGACATGAGCAGTAAATGCTGCAAACTTGGGAGCTCCTATGGGGAGTCCTTTAGTCTATCTCAATTTAGGATTACAAGATCCTCCATCTACACTACAAAGATCCATATTATCTGTGAGATGATCAGCCTCATTAGAATAGCTCTGGTTCTCAACAGTGACACCATGTGGTAGTGAGAAGAATAAGTTGCCAGAATTCTCATTTTGATGTAAAAGCCACGTTGACCCTCACCCTTTCAACTATGTCAACTTCCTGGCACTTGACAAATCATGGAGATGACATAACCCCAATAAGTGAGATGCCTGATAATAAGGTAGATGACATCTTCTTATTTTATTATTTAGAAAAGAAACATGATTATATCGCCTCCTTCATTATGAAAGTTTGTAGGTTTGTTGTAGGAATCAAATGAAATAAAAACATTTTTGGAAAGAATGAAATAAAATAACAATAATAAAGGTATTATAGGTAGTTCATATTACAATTATTATCATATCTTGGCAATTTGACGTCAGATCAATTCTAAGCAACTCTTGTCTTTCTTTCTTGCTTTACTTTATACTTTTAAAATTTTCATATCCAGAGGCTTATTTTTGGTTGAATTGTGACTCCCAAGAAGATAGATGCAATTCAAATATGTGAGTCCACATTTCTGAATGTGGCTTTATTTAGAAATACGATTTCAGTAGATGTAATCTGGTAAAGATGAAGTCCTTGCAGTGGACTCTAATCCATTGTCACTGATGCCCTTATGAGAAGAGAAGAGACAGAGAGAAATACACAGGGGGAAATGCTATAGAAAGACAGAAGCAGGGGCCTCCTCAGTGGTGCAGTGGTTGGGGGCTGGGCTGTGGAGCTGTCGGCAGCAGCGCACGAGTTCAATGCCCAGCCAGGAAGATTCCCACATGGTGCGGCAGACCTCTCCTGCCCCGCCCGCTGCTCCCCTCAGCAGTGTGGTTCCATGGATCTGCCTGTTCTGCTTCCCACTCTGTCTCTGGTGAACTCTCTTGCCGCCCCACACCTCTGGCCTGTACCCCAGCTTGTATGCATAAATAAATAAATCTTAAAAAAAAAAGACAAATACCAAATGCTTTTACTCACTTGTGGGACATAAAGAAAAAAAAAAACAAACCCTTACATTCTGACAAAGGAACGGTTGTTACAGGAGAAGAGGTGTGAGAATCGGTAGGGGAACCTAGTGGTTGTTGGTGGATGGTGACTAGACATTTGGTGGTGGATGTGGTGAGAAAATGTACTCCTGGACCCTCTACAGTGCTGTAAACTAATGTTACTTCAAGTAAAAATAATTAAAATTAATATAAACTCAGGCCAAAAAAAAAAAAGGCTGAATCTCTGCAGAAGATTCATTTGTTAGCTCCAGAACAGTTAAAGGGGTCCAACAAAAGGGACTATTTTCAGGCCTTTGAGGGAGCTGGAGATGGGACATTATTAATTTGTCTTTCTCCAGACTTCCTTCTCTTCTTATCTCCCCATCTTTTCTCTCTCTTTTCACACTTACCCTTGTAACCTCTGAAAAGTTTTTGTACTTTCAAATATCTTTAAGAGTATGAAGCAAGAAAACGAGTTTAAGAACTTGCTAGGTGAAAGACAGCAACAATTTCCTAGAAAGCTGTCTGAGGATCCTGCTTACCTTGGGAATTGGCTTTTCCTCCTGAAATATAAGCAGAGAAAGTCACCAAGACCCAAGTGATACCTTGGGATTTCAGCTAATAAGCTGAATCCCTTGTTGTTTCTCCAAGTTAACTGATGCATATGCTAAACAATTGGTTTCTTTCCTTGAGGAAGGACCTAAAGATTTCTGAGCCCAATGCCTTTTTAAAGGGAATTGAGTAACAGGTGTATTCACCCCCAGCCTGCTTGAGACATGTCAGTGAACAGAATATGAAGCCTTCCCATTCCATACTAGCCTTTCAACACACATACTCCTCACAAAGCTGTTACCAAGAAGTGAGAGGGAAATCTCTGAGGGAGAGGAAAACTGAGACACAAGTTCTGAGGCTGAGATAGAAGCACCAGCAAGGGAATCTTTTGGGTTTGTTTCCTAGCAACACAAAGCCAGTGTAATTTTGGCGTTTTGCTTTTATTCCTTGAAAACTGTGACTCCTGAAAAGAGTCTGTGCAATAAAGAAGACCTTGCTGTTGGCTAATATATTATTCAACTCCTGTATCTTAACAACGAAAATAAATTATAACAATGCCTGTAGGCTCACTAGCAGGTATGTTTTTAGTGATTGATTAGGAAATATTCTGACTCTGCAATTAAAGTTGGAAGATGGGCATATTGTATATGGAGCCTGGTGTCATGAACTCACCAAAATATAAAAAAAATTAAAATTAAACTCAGGCAAAAAAAAAAAAAAGGCTGAATCTCTGTAGAATGTTCATTTGTTAGCTTCCAGAACAGTTAAAGGAGTCCAACAAAAGGGACTATTTTCAGGCCTTTGACGGCGAGGGGGGGTGGGGGGGTGGGGGGGATGGAGTGGGACATGTACAACTGTGATACCTCAGCAGATCCTTATCTTAGAGGTGGGAGGGCTACAGGTCTCCTCTTCATGCCTTCACAGTCAGAAGGAATGTTAAATCAAGGTAAGTGTCAGAAGAAATCTGCCACAGTACAGACATTTATGAACAAGCAGACCCCCAAACCTTTGCTTGTTGTTTCTTCTGCTCTCGAGTTCTAGTTCCCTGCTCTCCTATGCACACTCAAGTGCTTTGTATGAAATATCCCTTAGAGACAGATGTGATATGTTTCAAGCAGCAAGATTCAACTGTCTTCTTAGTTGAAATTCAGGTCCAGGATCCTTAAGTACTCGATTCCCTCGCTCTCTGAAAGTAGAATGTCTCTCTTTTGTATAATTTGATAGGTTATTTGGGGAGATTGGGAACACTATTACCATTAATTTACATGAAAAAAGCTCTTGCCAGACCCAAAAACTAATCTACCAAACCCTAACCAAATAAGAACATTCTACTTTCAGGTAGTGGGGGAAGCCTGTATCACTAAGTGATAGAAAGCAAAAACTGAAACCCTTAATCCCAGAGAGTCAAATAGTCTATGCAAAGGAGGAGCTTGAACAACAGTTCTAGACAATTCACAGATCTAAGACACCTTTCATTTTACCAATTAAAAGTTAGTCCAGACATTTTTGTTGCTATTAAGAACCCCTCTAGTGGAGACTTAAATCTGGAGTGCTGAAACCTATAGTAGCTGCCTCTGGAATCTAATTAGAGCCTTTCACATATTAACAAGTCATCCCTGAAATATGTATATCTGATTAGAGTATTTAAAATATTTCCTACAGCCCCTTTCCCCCATCTCAGCATCAGGATGCACATAAAATTAACATATATGCAGAACATCACCTTTGAAATTTTTGCTGTCGGAGAGGAAAGATCACATCCAATAACTGAGTATGAGTCAAGCAGTGAAACCTGGGCAAGGGCCTGGAGATCCAAACCTGTTAGAAGTGTTTCCTTCCAATAGTCCCATCCTATCCTGCAGGAAGCCACGCTCCCCTCTCCCTGTCTGTACTTCAGCACCAAGCTCCTGACTTTTGTTTTCTCCCTACTCTTCAGGAGTAGATAAAACAGCAATACAGTGTTAATGAAGGCACATCAGGACCAGAGATAAAAGGGGAAGAATCTATAGTGGAGAGCGCTTTGAAAATTAATTAGAAAAGAAGGGTAAATAATTCTGTTAAATCCCAGAGCTGTAAGTAACTTACTTTTGAAGATCATGCATGCCTATTCAAAACCTCTCTTAAATCAGTTTTACTCTACCGTTCTCTGGTGCTCTGATTATTTGTTTGTCCTTTGAAATATGATATCTTCTTTAGAGGTTTTAGCCTACTTGAAAACTTTACTGCATTTTCAAGTTAATTATTATGATATCATGTTCTGCTTTGCTTTACTTTGTTTCAAGAAAGAACCAGAGCATTAAAGGAACAAATCATTTTTATTGCTTTGTTTTTGTACCCTGTTTTGTTCCTTTTCATACACTTTTTCTTCTTTTATCAAGTGTATGCTTGTCCAAGATAAAAGTCATTTTATTGGTGTGATGAGCTATCACTTATTTTGAGGCTACCTGGGGTTCACTTGGAGTTACACATTAATTGCAAAATTTTAAGTGTTACAAAAATTAACGATTCTCCAGAAAAAGTAAAATGATAGCTTTTGCTACAATATAAATGAAGTCAGTGGAATGCTTTTGAATGAATATCTTATCATTGCTCTCTCCTATTTTAAACTTCAGTAGCTGCCCAGGTGATCAAAAATCAAAATCACTTTCTTGCTTTCCTTCCAGCCTCATATTTCATCTCTCCACATCCCCCTACCTTCTATGCTGATCAAACATCCTAGTGGATCCAAATATACAAATATGTAAGTATACACACACACACACACACACACACACACACACACACACACACACACAGAGGGAAAGAGGTGAAATCTGTGCCATCTAAAAGCGTGTGCTAAAGTAAGTTACTATATTGCTTTAATTCTAGATCCCATTTTGGATGGAGAGAGAAAAATACCACCCCATGAAATGAATGCATTGATTGTAAGACACAGCCCCATTTTAGAAGATTAAATATATAAAAATGAGCATTTTGAAATCAAAGTTATAGCATGTATTTTTTCATCTGCCAGAAATCAAGCTTGATTATGTGGTCTTTGCTTTGCAAGTTTATTCTGTATTGGTCCATTTCAATGTGTAGAGTAAATGCAGAGAGAGTTTCAGCTGGTTTCTAAATATGAGTAAATGAAAGGCTTGATTTTTCTACAATGAACAAATGGCAGTATTTCAAATGACTCTTGCCGAAGGTCTATTGGTTTTCTGTCTGTACATGTACAGGTTGCTCTGCCTTTTGCCTGAGGTTTTCATTATTGGTATTTTGCTGCCAGTCTATCATTTCACTATGGTGGATTCTCTTTTATCTCTCATTTTATCTACAGGTGTGTCCAGGCCCAGATATAATTCCAGAATGGAACAAAGGTATTACTTTTGACTCAATGTTATTATTTCAGTTTTGTGTTGATCAAAAGTTTGACTTATTCCCATTCCGGTCATTCATTTTATGTGGTTATCAACTAATCAGATTATCAGCTAATCGGATTAGTGTTTTGTCATCACCTTCCTCTAGGGCTTTTCAGATCATGGGCTAAGGATCGTCTTCACCAGAGTCCCCTGGGTGTTGGTAGAAATGGTGCTGACTATCAAAGATTAGGTTCTGGAATTTGTATTTTTAGCAAATTTTCCAAGAGACTCTTATGCCCAATGAGATTTGAGAAGTTCTGCACATGGCCTTGGGGGCTAGACTCTCTGAGAATGAATCCCATTAAGAACAGAGTGATCTCAGGCAAAATATCTAAACTCTGTGCCTCAGTTTCCTTCTCTATAAAATGATAGAATATTAACACCTTCCTCACAGGGAGGTTTTGAGGACTGAAACGTCTGAAGATATCTACAACTCCTAGAACAGAGTTTGGCATGATATAAACATCACGGAAGTGTCTTTCTAAATCTATAGAGGTCATGGAAAATTAAGTTTTTCATCATTTTTCTCTTAACAAACATTTAGCAAACACCCATGTGTTTGGGTGGACACTAGTCCAGGCTGCAAAGAGCATGTGTGTGTGCTAAGACCTTTCACAGAGATCACTGATAAAACCTCACAATCTTAAAAGGAGGTGATATGCCCCTCCTTTTGCAAATGAGTAAACTGAGACACACAGAGGTTAATTTGGCCAAGTTCAGATAGCTACTGCGAGTTAGATCTGGTAATGAATGTGGACGGCAGAACTCCAGCATGTGCTCATTTTGTTACAGGGCAGGAGAGGGACAGCCCCGAAACCTCAGACCTGCTCTGTTCTAAATGGGTTCTGCCATCCGCCGCATCAATACAAAACATATAGGACCTTTTGTGGAAAAAGACTTTAATACAACTAGAAAGGACAGGGAAGACAAAGAATATATTTTCTAAGAACCCAATATTATCCAACCCCTCGTGGGTAAAAGTCCACCCAAACGGGATTGGCCCAAAGCAAGTCTCGAAAGCCTGCCACAAGTCTAGAACAGCTTTTGGCAGGGACCCACACATAAGGGTTAGAAACAGCCAGACAATTCTGGGAGGAACAGAACAAAATCAAAACCAAAATCAACACAGCCATCGTTAACCTCCCCATGGGTCTCTCACCCACATCTCTCTCAATCAGTCCAGGCCAGTGCAGTTTCTTTACAAGTCTCTCCACTCCTTGGGCCTCTTCTGGCTCTCCATCCTTCTTCCGTCTCCTCCTGTCTTCTGACTGTGTTCTGTGTCTCCTCTGTGTGTGTCTTCTGTGTGTCTCTTTAGCTTCTTAAATCCTGCTTAGTTCCACCCTACCTTGGGTGGGACAGGGAACCTGGGACACACCCTTTCTCCTGGGACCACCCTGTTACAATTTAACTCTGCTCATTTAACTCACTCTGGAGGGGTGGATGTATTCCACTAAAGGAAATGCTCAAGTGGCCAAGCCTGAATTGGCTCTTAGTTGAATGAGGATATATCTGCAGGTCATTGAGGAACTAGGGGACAAAGGATTCACTTCCCAGTAAGGGTGGGAAGGTGAGTTGTTGCCCCTCTTTGGGTGCTTTGGCACAGGTGCTAGTCTATACCCTGTAAGTAAAGAGTCTCAAAAAATGTCTTTTAAATTGATACATGTTTGAGTCAGAGTTAAATCTTATTTAAGTTCTATTTGCTGAATGAACAAACATCCTAATGGAGCCAGAAAAGCTGCATTAACTTTCTTATGTCTATAGTCAGCGTCACAGGTAGTTAAGTTGATTAACAGGCTTTCGGGGCTTGGACTAGATTTCATTTTCTTTTCTATTGAAAGGAGAAAGTTATTTAAGGTGTGGTATTTATAATAGTTCTTTGTGTTTACATGAAACCTCTCTCTCAGGTGTTGAAAGAATTTTTTTTATGCCCACTCCCTGTCAGTTTTAAGATGTGGATAGAGGTCATGTGTAAGAATCAAGACTAAACCCTGTTTTCTAGTGAATTATTCAAGATGGATGATGTCATTTGTTTACATGTGGGATGAATTTCAAAATTACAAACAAGATCATGTGAGGTAATTCACCCCTTAGCTTCACCCAAAAAGAACAAACATCCTCTTTCCCAGCTACATTTGAAATAATTTGGTAGGGAGAGAGCGGGGGTCTCCAGTAAAATTTTCGGTGTATTGTAGTTGGAAAGGAAGGGGTTTGAAAACCAAATTGGGGCAAGGCACAAAGATTAAAGTTTCTATTTGCTCTTTGATATAGCCCTTAAAGTATACATTTAGTAATCTTCAAGTTTCTTCTAGTATGAACTGTACTACTTAAGAATTCATAATGTAAACATTAAGTTTACAAGAAGTTTTGGAAAATTCCGGGTCTTTTTATTCACATATAAAACTTATTTAAAGTTAAATTGATTGTGAATTAAATGCTTTTAAAAGTTTTTGAAACATACATACCTTTTATAAAATAAAACGGAAACCCAAAGTTTCACAGACTGATATGTATGTTTATATATGTGTGTGCACATGTTTATTCATAAATAATTTGTCCTAATATATGCATCTTAAAAATAAAATGTAATAAATTATAAAATATCCATGAAATCATTTTAAAAAGATATAAGAATGAAAAACAATTTTTGAATTTTTTAAGTTTACATCATTTTTCATTTTTGGACAGTATTTGATCTCTCCCCTCAAGGGTAGTCCCCAAGCTCTCCCATCATTTTCATTTATGCATACAAGCTTGGGTATAGGCCAGAGGGGTTTGGGGGGGTGGGGAAGGGCAGTGAAAGGACTCATCAGAGACAGAGTGGGGAGCAGAACAGGCAGATCTACTGAAATACACTGCTGAGGGGAGCAGTGGGTGAGACAGGAGAGGTCTGCTGCGCCATGTGGGAATCTCCCTGGCCGGTATCGAACTTGTCCTGCAGTGACTCTGGATAGCTTCATAGTGCTGCATCTTAACCCGTTGCGCCACCAGGGAGGCCCAAGATGAGCACTTTTTAAAAAGTAAGCATCTTTACTGCTCAATGTATTCTCCTCCTATAATCTCTGCAGCTTTATTTTTCAAATAAATGAAAATCTGCTCAATTCCTCAGTGCCTCCTCGGTGCCCACAATCAAATCTAAATTCCTAATGAAATTCAAGATCTATTTCCCACTCCCTGCTCCACCACTACTTCTGTCTGTAATGGTCTTTTCATGAGGTTGCTCTTTCTCTCCTTTTTCTGCTGATGAACTCCTACCAGGCAGAATATTGCCTGTCGCACAGAATCTTCTCGGTGAATGATGTGGTGGTTACGCAGTAAACCAGAATAGAATGTATGAGGAAGTGCTTAAATATAAAACTGTGTTTATAACTGATGCCCACTGGCAGAGTTTGACACATTGTTGATATTTTAAAAATCAATTCAATAAATATCTCCTAGATGCCAGCCCATCTGCTAAGCCCTAGAGTCATGAGGATTAAAAACATAGTCTGTCTTTGCCTTCAAGTTTTTTATAACCTGGAAAGGACATGCTATCATTTCATTAGAATACAACATTAAGAGGCCTCCCTGGTGGCGCAGGGTTTAAATTATCAGCACTATGACACTATCGCCAGGCACCGAGGCATGAGTTCGATCCCCAGCCAAGGAGCTGACCCACATGGCACAGCAGACCTCTTCTGTCTTGCCTGCTGCTCCCCTCAGCAGTGTACTTCAGAAGATCTGCCTGTTCTGCTCCCCACTCTGTCTCTGGTGAATCTCCTCACCACCACCCCCACCTCTGGTCTACACTCCAGTTCTTGTATACATAAATAAATAAAAATAAATCTTTAAAAAAAGAATACAAGGCCTCCCCGGTGGCGCAGCAGTTAAGCTCTGCGCTGTGGAGCTGTCGGCAGCGGCGACGCGAGTTCGACACCCGGCCAGGGAGAATCCCACATGGCGCGGCAGACCTCTCCTGCCTCGCCCGCTGCTCCCCTCAGCAGTGTATTTCTGATCTGCCTGTTCTGCTCCCCACTCTGTCTCTGGTGAACCCTC
Organism: Scalopus aquaticus; assembly: GCA_004024925.1. Taxonomy (NCBI): domain Eukaryota; kingdom Metazoa; phylum Chordata; class Mammalia; order Eulipotyphla; family Talpidae; genus Scalopus; species Scalopus aquaticus. The sequence continues at coordinate 55,130 of PVIJ01004543.1, read as the reverse complement.
TCGCCGCCCCACACCTCTGGCCTGTACCCCAGCTTGTATGTATAAATAATAAAAAAAAAACTTTAAAGAAAAAAAAAGAATACAACATTAAAAATGTTAGAAGAAGGAGTTAGAAGACCTGAGGACCACTTTTCAGAAAATACATGAAATAAAATGGAAAGATGAGAAGAAACCTTATGTGGGACAAGAGGAGAGGCCATTTCTGGGAGAAAGGAGAGGATTTTCAAGCAGAGGGAGCCAAGTGTTTTTTATAAGACAGTCTGGCAAATTCAGAGTGGCATGCTTAATGTAGATAACAATGTTTGGATGACTACTAGTATTGCATTATTACTGTTCCCTTTGCTACAGTTCATATGGAACTTGGCCGTGAGGTCATTTTCCTGAGACTTCTGGGATGAGTTCTGAGGCTCTTGGCTGAACCTCACCTTAATGACTCAGTAGGTAACTTCTGTCTAAGTTCCTGGGCTGCGTTCAAATAAGGGCCCATTCCCCCACACACCAAGTTTTATGTGAAAACAAGAATATATCTTTGTTTGCAAGTTCTGTCTTAACCAATTCTTTGACTCAAACTGAATATTTTCACATCCCATTCCCATTATCCCGCTCCATCAAAAATCAACATGCCCTTCAGATATGTAAATGAACACAAGGAAATTTCATTATAGAAAATTTGTTTGATGTTTGCTCTTTTTACAATATTTAAATTTAAAATTGTTAAATTAATAATGAACTCTAGTCATTTTCTCTCTAAGAGCCTCATAGTAGTATTATATGGCTTGCAAATAGTTATACCCCTAAGCATTAATAATAACCCTGATGAATAAATGTTGTTCCAATGTAGAAAAATAAACATCCTCCTTTACTGTTCTCCTAAAATAATCAAAAGCCTGAAAATATTGCTGCAAAGGACACATATTTTGAATTGTAAGATTTTGGAATTATACTTAGTTAACAAAATTAAAAGTAGAACCAACTTTCAGTAACCAGGATTATAAACAGCAAAAGTCTTGAACTTGCTTAGTTCTCAAAAGATGTGGTTTTGCCAGCAAAACAGACCTCCTTGGGGCACACTGATTCAGCCCATGAGAAGCAGTGAGCCCTGTTGTCGCCATCCACAGTTATGTCCCCATTAAATTCCCTTTCAGAACTGGGTCAACCAGGGATCTAGGCATGTGAGATACAAATGTCCTTGATCTGAGGGTTGAAAATAGGTACCATTTGCCTCTCTCCACCTTCCTTCTTCTCATAGAGTTTTCTCTCCACGGATACACCTTAGGCGAGCTGATAGAGCCAGAGGCATTAATTCATTCTGATGGTCAAGTTCAAAGAGTTCTCCCCTGCGGCAGCCTCCGCGTCACTGTGTCTGTCCACACATGTACTGCTACTGCCTACCCAAGGTCTTGCCACATTTAAAACCAAATGAGCCAACAAATATTTATTAAATGTAGGTAAGATGAGGACTGGAGGAAATGGATGAGGGTGGTCAAAGAGTACAAGCTTCCATTTATAAGATAAAGTTCTGGGGACATACAGCATGGTGACTATAGTTAACTGTACAGCATTGTATATTTGAGAGTTTTAAGACAGTAAATCTCAAAAGTTCTCATCATAAGAAAATAAAATTGTAACTGTGTGAGGTGGAAGTTAACTAAACTTATTAGTCAGGTCACAATATAGAAAATCATTATTTTACATTATATAATAGCATGTGTCAATTATATCTGAATAAAATTTGAATATGAAAATGTCCGTGCTTTTACTAGACATTGAATACATATTTAAAATACTGACTAAGCTTGACTTGTGCTTTTTAAAAAGTAATTATGGTTGGAAATTTATTTATTTATTTATTTTTTTAAAGATTTATTTTTTATTTATACATACAAGCTGGGGTACAAGCCAGAGCTGTGGGGCGGCGAGAGTGTTCACCAGAGACAGAGTGGGGAGCAGAACAGGCAGATCAGAAATACACTGCTGAGGGGAGCAGCGGGCAAGGCAGGAGAGGTCTGCCGCACCATGTGGGATTCTCCCCGGCCGGGCGTCGAACTCGCGTCGCTGCTGCTGACTGCTCCATAGCGCAGCGCTTAACCGCTGCGCCACCGGGGAGGCCCTATGGTTGGAAATTTATACATTTAATTCAGTATATACAATTAAATGTTCTGTAACTTAACTCGATTTCCTCATGGGTTTTCACCTGGAGGGGTGCGGTGGGGGAGTAGAGATAACTTTCTAAATGAAAGAAAGTCAGTCTTCCAGTTTTCTATCTTTCTTTGTGGAAGATGAAAATGCTTTATACACATTTCTTCAGCGTCTTCCTTTTCCAGATGACTTCTGGAGAAGGAAGCTCTAGGTGCCTTCTTATGATGGTGTAGGGTAAGTGGAATAATAATCAGCATTTTCCGCCCTCCTATCGATGATGGACTCCTGTAGGCCTACACGCATGCCCGTTGGCGGGCACCTGAAGCAGGGTGTGGGCATGCGTGAGTGGGCACACCTGGGCCGGAGAAGGGGCTTATAAGCAGAGAAGGAGAAGCAGCGGCAGCGGCAGCGGCAGCAAATGGGGTGTGAAGCAGAGGACCATTTGGGGTGCAGCAAGGAGACCACGAGATGCCGTCAGAGAGCCCCGAAAGAGTAAAGATTCGTTGGCAGGCCTCCCAGCCCCCCGGCGCCATTGCCTGCCCTGCATCTGGTTGCCTCTCCACAAGACACCATTAAAAGCCTAAAAAGCCACCGAGAGCTCCAGGACTCCTTTCCTTATACCCGTCTGTCTGCTCCGCAGCGAACCTGCTCCTGAGTTTTCCTGCCTCAACAGGTGGGAACGGGACCACCTCACACGGATGAGCAGACACTTAGGCTGAGGATTAAGGTTTCACAGGCTCTGATATTGAAGTCTCTGGTGATGAAATACTGAGGAAGCCACCAGCGTCTTCAGCATGGCCTCCGCTCTCTCGGCACGCCCTTGCTCACCCTCACGTACACTAGGCCGCGGGTCTCTGTATGGCTTGAATGAAATTCTTATTCAGTGCATTTCTCTCAGACACTTCTTTACCTAGTGGAGGGTAAATGAGAGACTTACCAGGTTTTTCCACGCTCCCCTCAATGATGGACCTTTGCAGGCCTACACACATGCCTGATGCACCTGGAGTAGGGTGTGGGCTTGTGTGAGGGGGTATACCTGACCGGGCTTATAAGAAGCAGCAGCGGCAACAGAAGCAGCAGCAACAGAGAATGGAGCATGGAGCAGAGGACCAGTCAGCTGTGGGGTGCAGCAGAGAGGCCAAGAGAGAACCCAGAGAGAGTAAAGACTCACCAGGGGCCAGGAGGCTGGCAGGTTCCATTGCCTGCCCTGTACCTGGTTGCCTTTCTACAAGAAACCATTAAAAGCCTAAAAAGCCATCAAGGGCTCCAAGACTCCTTGCCCTTTGACCTGTCTGCGCAGCTCCATGGAGAACCTGTGCTCCTGGTGTCTTCCTGCTCCTACACCGAGCTACCATTTTTATTCTACTGAGACTGCCCTACTTTGGGTTTCTGTGATGCATCTCCGTTCAGTGTCTGAAAAGGAAATTGGATTGAAGCTTCTCCTATTTCTCCTTTTTAAAATGAATAACGGCTCTTGATTGGATCTTGGGATCAGGTAAGGAAAGTGAGGGTTGGGAGTTGGTTAACTGCCTGACCTCTTCTCTTGCCACCTCTTCCCTTTCTCTGCTCCTCCTCTAGAGCAAGAAGAGCTTTCCTTTCTTTCCCACTTTGCATGTAAGGGATTTTCCCCAATGTCATTCTTTCTTCCTTATGGAGGTGATATCAAGATAATTTGATTTATAGAAAGGAATAAAGACACATTGATTTAATATTTTTCAACTATTATATTCATACTACCCAAGAGAAAGCTAGAGCTTAAAGAGGTTAAAATAACTTGATTGCAAAGTAGCAGAGCCTGGATTCAAAGCTCAGCTATGAAGTATAATGATTGCACAATGCAATTAGAAGTTTTAAGTGTTTTAATTCAGTTATCAGTTTCTTATTTCTCTTTGCAAGTTTTATCACCAGATATTGCTTCTTATCAAATTAAAAACATAATTTGATAGTACTTCTCCAACCTCATAGTATGTTTCGCACATGAGACCAGAAGCAATTGCCCTAATTAATTAATTTGACAAAATATGACATATGTATGAAAATGAACTAATGATCAGGTGAAATTAAAATCTAAATTAGGGAAGCTTATCTTTTACTTTTCACTCATGGCAGGAGACTGGTTTCAGTTGACTGTTATCCCTGATATTAAAAATAATCAAATAACTATAATTAACAAAATTCATTTCACTTGATTCTGAAGAGAAGCAGAGAAATGTTTTTTCATAAAACCACTTTTCCCAGGGACTAATGAACTAGTATCTACAGTGTTTAAAAAACAATTGACTTTAGGATTTTCAAATAGAAATATATGACATAAAATTCATCTGTAAGACTTTTCATTACATACCACCGGTAAGCACCAAGTAGATTTACCCCCCTTAGGTTGCCCCAGTCTGGTGTTAGAAAATTAAGTCCCCCAAACTGTAACAAAAGAGTATGTCTCTGGCTCTATCATAAGAGCAAAGGCAGCCAGCTCTCTTAAGTTATCCCTACTTACTCAATTTCACATGTCCTCCACCAACAAAGCATCTTGGTGATTCTACGGCACTTGCTATTTTCTTCGTGGTAGTTCCACTCAAGTCCACCCACATCTGCCAAAGCTCTGCTGGTAATGCCTAGGAATGTGTGATCCAAGACCCACTAACACCTGGTGTTTTAGGGTGTCATGCTAGATCTAATGAATCCAATTATTTGTTGCCACAGCCTACAAAACTGGTATTGTGGGGTTTATACCCTGATCTCAAGACACCATAGAGATTTCATGAAAACAACCCTTTCCATTTTTAATGCAAACTTTTAAATATAAAACTTAAGAGAGTTGAATCAAGGGATGGGTTGAAAACACAGTTGTGTTAACTATCCCATCCCCATAATAATCCCACTGTCCACTATTCGAGTTTATCCTCATCTCTTTTCTGGATTGAGTAGTTTCCTAGGAAGTTTTTCATCCCTTTATGCAAAAATAGTTGTGGTGAGCACATCTTAGGTTTAAGTGAAAATCTCTGCAGTGTTCCTGACCTTCTGCTTATATTTACAACTGCCTACTGGATATTTTTATTAGCTAACCTACATCTTCCTTGAATTCTGAATGTCTGAACTGAACTCACTGTCTCCCCAATCTCTCATCTGGTTGTCAGTCTCAATTGGACCACCTTTCACCCAGTCACCTACATCACAACCTGGGTATTTCCTGCATCTGCTAACTCAGTCTTCTCAATGCCCATATCCCCTTCTTCACAAATCCTACTCTCCTAAAGATCTCTTGGTTTCATTTCTACGATCTATGTCAGGGTATCCCCTTTTGCATTGATTTCTGTAATCACCTCCTAATGGTTCTCTTGAAACCTTCTCTTTGCCTCCTCTCCAAGCTGCCTTCTGTATTGTGTAGCCAAAATGATCAGCATGCAGTATGATAATAACTCCTTGTTGTAAAGCCTTAAGTTCCTTCTATTCTTATTTCTCACCCAATTCGGCCATAATGACCTCTTTTCCCTCTTGAAACTGCCTATGTCCTCACTTAGCTCCAGGTTTTCCCAAGTATTGTTCTCACTGCATGAAATGAAAAGTGAATATTTCTTGAATAAATTACAACATCAGTAATATTTTCCCAGAAGAGAATACATTAAGGACTCCTCAGCAAGCAGTTTCCCTGAATCTATTTACCTTTAACTGAACAATTTCACTACATTTTAAAATATGTTTAATGTTTTACCAACTAAAAGTAGAACTTAAATTGGCATTTCCATATGAACCTTGCAAATTTATTATGAGATTTTAGCAGTAGTGTTCAATTGCTCTACTCTTTGAATTATAGCATGGTCCTCCTCAATCCAAGAGTATCACTCTCTTTGACTTGGGTGCCATCCTGAAGATGCAGCCAATGCCTACATCAGGATGACAAATATAGAACAGTGAGGGGATCTCTGGACACCTTCCAGTTAGCCAAATGCTTCACATCAAACCTGGCATACAATGGAGTGACAGATGTCACTGTCAGATTGCTCTAACATCCTTGATATGACCTACCACTAGATGCTCTAATTTTGTTTCAAAAAATCTAATCTTTACAAGTTTGGACAGTGAAAAAAAGAAAATTTTATGACTCATTAAGGCCAGTGGCATACAATTCACCTAGAAACAGACCTAGCAACCCCATCATTCATAAGAGTATCTGGCCACCATCTACAGGACGCTGGGTACATGCCAACTTTGATAATTGCATTCAACTTGCCCACTTTCTCTCATTCTCATCACTTGAACTGAGTGACACACATTTAATTTTGTTAAAAAGAAAATGTGCATGACTGCTAGTAAATCCTACAAGGCAATTATCTCACTCTAGAAATGTAGTATTTTGAGGGTAAGAAAAATAAGTGTATAATAAATTTAGAATGATGACTTAAAAAATGGAATATTATGAGTCAATAAAATTGTTAATTATATAACACTGGGAAATTTACACTAATGGCATTGTTTTCTGGTTTATTAGAGAATATATATATGTTTTTATGTCATCTGATATTCAATGATATTTTATGGTAATATATTTAAGATCACTATGACACTAGACACACAGGTACACATACATAAAGGATTTTGTTTGATATGAGATAGACCTTATAAAGTTTAAAATATAATTTGAACAGACAAGTATTAATTTCACCAGAGTATAACAATAACTATGAAATTGTAAATGTCCCATTTTACTTACATCACCCTAAGCTTTTTAAATTTATAAGACTTACAAAATTTTGTTAAGAATTTTTTTTAAGTAATTTGTGTTTCCATAGTTTGGACACTTTAAAAAATATATCTTTCCATGTTATTCTGAAAAGTAGAAGAAGTTTCTACAGTTGGCTGCTTTTGCAAAAGACTTGCATTCAAGGAAGAGAAACTTAGGAATGTAGCCTAAACAATAATAATAACCAACACATATATAATAATAACAACAACCACATATAGGGAAATGCTCAAATCATCTCAATTTGGTGGGTACTTGTAATATTCTTATTATATAAATGAAGAAACTGATGCAAATTAAGCAAGTTTCTCAAGGTCACGTGACTAGTAAATGCAGAGTCAGGAATCAAACCCAGTCTGCTCTAGAGTTCATGCTTTTAAACTCCATGCTCTAGTGCCTGAAAATGCAGTGCTCTACTCACTGAAGTCACCATGAGAAATAGTTATTTTTCCTAAAAAGGGATAAATATCCTTAGTGAATTGAATTTAATATTGAGAATATTTCCTGAACAATAACATTCACTCCTGAAATGAGATAGATGGTAGAATTGATCCAGTGAAGACTGTTTCTTCCAGTAAACCTCATCTCCAGTGGATTAGAGCAGCAGTCACAAATCAATCAGTACAACTTGTCCACTTATATTAATTTGGAATACATATATATGTATATATCTGAATATATACCCGTCAAGAACAATTGTGAGAGTTGGTAGCTCAATAGGACAAGGATTTATTTGAACACTATACTAGTACTATGCTAATTTTCAGGTATTATGTTAGATATTATGCTAGTTTTCTAGGAAAAAAAGGATTATATCAATTTCATTCTTAGAGTCTCATAGACTTCTGAGATAGCAGGGGTGAGCATGATGACCTCTGACGAAAGTTATACTGTGATAAGTATTAAAAGAGGAGCAAAATAAAAATACAAAGGGCATACCAAGCTTCTGTTGTTTACAATAGTCTGACATAATACTTTTAAAATGTTAATATTAAATAAGTTCCCAGACGCCTAACAGTTGATGGATAGAGTCCCCAGGTTAAAACAATAATATGAACATTGTGCTTATAAATTAAGTAATGGTCCCCTGAGGAAGTATTCTGGGTCACATTGGCAATAGTGAATGAGTGAATGAAGATTCCAGGTTGGAGATCGAAAACAAAAATAGCAAGTGATGAATATAGAAAGCAGATTGATTTAGTTGGAGCAAGAAGGAATGAAAAACCGAAATGATAAAACAGACAGGAACAGCATGACAAAACAAAATGATCCAATGGAATTTAACGAAAAAATTTTTAAAGATGTAATAGAGACCAAAACTCTGGGTATATATAAAAAATTTATTAAATGAACATGACCTTTAAAAATTAAACATTTCAGGCTGACATACTTTTAGCTCTATTCCATGACTACCAGAGGATTATCCTGTAATAAGTTTGAGAATAAGTCTACAGTTTTATAATGCTAAAAACGAATGGGCAATGTATGTGAATAAATAAAACAAAGTAGCATCTTCCCTTTTTCATTCATCAAAATGCTCTAAAAGTAAAAATAAAAGATATTCTCATACACACCAGAGTGCTGGGTTTAGAGAAACATTGGATAATAATTGTGCTTTGACACTTTATTAAAATATGATCAGGGTACAAAGATGACAACCCAGATAAAGTTAAAACGTGTGTAGTAAAATCACATTGCCATTTTTCTACTTACTTTTTTCTTTCTTTGTTGGAATTAAATGCCCTTCAACCCACCACAGGCAGCCATTTTGGGAAGGGGGGATTTTCTGTTAGCTCACTTCAAATGTTTTCTTTTCCTGGTTCCTGCATCAGTATTTAGAGGCATCCAATAGAAATAAAACAGGAGCATTAAAAAGATCTGTATTTGATGTTTTCCTTGGGAAATGGCTATGTACTTGAATGAGTCTGGCAATGTCACAAATGTCAGCAGTATTCAGGTTGTGTCAGAGATCCTAAGAGAAAATGTGTTCCTGATAGCTAGGGATCACTTGGCTTCCAGTACTGTGCAATTCAAACTTGGAGACTGTTAACAGAGGTGTCCCAGCTGTTCTTGACTGCATAAAAGGAATAAAAATCAACTTTAAAAGGAGCTAAGAATCAGAAACTGCAGGTTTGATAAAACAAATTCAAAAACGTAAGTCACACCCAGAGATGAGTCAATGACTAGTATCAGCTTTAGAGCACATGCACAATATGCTTCTGCTGGTTTCTAGAAACAACCAGAACACCCCCCACTCCCCCCAAGGAGTCTTTATGGTCCTAGGCCCCTTAAAAGTAGATTAAAAGTAAAAAGGCCCAAGAACTTGGAAAGGAAATAATACAAACAGGAAATGGAAAAGTAATTTGATGCAGATGTAGCATGAACTATGAAAGAGAATGTAACTATATTTATAAAAACAATGACATGAAACTAAGTAGATCTCCCCCCGTCCCCGCCTTTTTTGTTCATTTTTGTATTGGTATCCACGGTTCTAAAAATCACAAAACTCAGAGAAAGAGCTATGTTGTAGTGCTCTATTTCCTTTGTTTATTGGGACAAATAAATGAGATAGAGACTTACAAGGCAAATACAGGTACATAGCTAAGCACTCTCATTTCCTCTACAGATAACCAAAAGAATTGATGGCAAAAGTAAAAATACACCCCAGTAAACATAGTAGAAAAGCTAAAGATTTTGTAAAAGAGCTTCTAAAGCTTCCAACTGAATGCAGGAACCAAAGTGGAGGATATAGAGAAACTGAGAAGGGAATACAGTAGCTACAGATTTCAGAACATCTCTAAAGAATGCATTTCCTGGAGATGATGGGTGGACTCTAATCAGAAAATCTAAGCTCTTTACTGGAATAGGTGAGAGAAGTGGAATGATTAGCCTGAGGCCAGATGTCTTTCAGGATTGAGATACATTTAGAAAATCCAGAGAGATTTACTACATGAAAACCACATTTTCAGGAAGAAGTTTGTCTTTGTGAAAGCTTAAAAGAAAGTCTTTAGGTTCTGGAAGATAAGTAATCTATAATTCTACTGTGCCCCAGCAGCTAAGAATCTCTTGTAAATAGCTAACTCATTTAAAAGACAAGTAACAATAATTTGCAGAGTTGGTACAACTCATTTAAAGGCAAGTATAAAACTTGATTAAAACAGTATCTATATAAAGATTCTTAAAATAAAATATCATCGGATTTTAAAACAAATGGATAGCCCAGAAAAAAAAATGTTGACACAGAGCATATGACTAAATTTGGACCAAAATTTTGCCCTGAATTAAAGCAAATAACAACAAAATGTAACAACAAAATGTAATGAAATGATTGATTCTATACAAGAACTCAAGGACAAGCTACAAAATAGCAGAAAGAGATGAAATAGTGCTAGGGGAATTTAGGTTGGAAAAAAGGGGAAAAATGAAATTAGCAAATAGATGAGATGGCTTATAAAGTTAAATGGACACTGTGGAAAATGTACTAAGTTTGTCATTTTATGTTCCCTTTCTATTTTTTATCAGTGTATTCTTAAATTATAGTACATTCAATACCTACATGCTGATATATCACTATAAATCCTTAGCTACATTGTTAAGTATATTCACTGTGCCTCATCTCATGTTACAAACTATTTGTTTATAGTTCTTATATCTAGAAGTCAGTTTGGAAGAATAGAATTGAGAAAAGTAGAGAGAATGAGTTAGAACTAAAGAAGATCTTAAATAGTAGAAAAAGGACAAAAGTGATGCAACATATAAACAACTGGAGTTTCTAACAAGAAATCCAAGACATAATTACAAAACAGACATTTGGAGATACAATTCAGAACAACAAAAAGAACAACTTTTTTTTCATTTCAAGAAAATTGAATATATATGTTGGAAAAACCCATCATGTAACAAAGGAAAATTAATCTTTAGAAAGTCAATACTGCAGTATAATCTAGGAAATATTTCAGATTATGAAGAAAAAAATATCTTTGTAATAACCAGGCAAAAAGATACTGTCACTTTTTAAAAGTGTCACTTTTTTCACATTTTAGGCGAAAAAATTAGGCTCCCTCAGCCAGCATAGCAAGATGTAATATCAGAAAACAAAGGGCTTAATCCTCTAAAGGGAAAAAACATTCAAAGATTCTTTCTTTGGCCAGACTGGCTTCCAGGCATAAAGACTACATGTATGCGAGAAAGCAGAGATCATTATTCCAGTGAATCTGTTTGGGGAAACTACTAGAGAGTAAATTTAACCATCATGAGGTGATTCCCATTCATTATATTTAACAATTGGACTTTGGTTTTATAGTGAAACATCAGAAACTAAATATTATGTTTTAGAAACTAAAAATGTCATTGATAAAAAACATAAAAGTAAAATAAAATGACAGATTTAGTATACTGATCATCTCCCTCAGTCAGAAGATATTAAAAATTGACAAAGTAATAAAATTATATGCATATCTAACAGCATGAAAGTAAACAATAATATTGTTAGTATAAGGTTATATAAGGGAGAGAGACGATAAGGAAGAAAACCTATGATAGTCTTTTTTTTTCTCATTAGGGAAATAATGACACACACAACCACATGTTGATAGAAAACATGATAATGATAATTATGATTGCAGAAAACATATTCAGTAATATGACAGATGTAAGTCTAAACATATCTGTACTTTGACAACTGAACCCACCTATTAAAAGTAAGTTCAGCTCACAAAATAAATACAGTTAAATATGTTGCACACTGAACAAATTTAAAGATGCTAATCTATGTGAATGAAATTCAAAGTCATGGAACACACAACATCATAAATGTTAATAGAGTATGTGACACTATATACAAGGAACGCAGTTAAATCAAAAGTAGAAAATAAAAGAGAGGACAAACATGTATAAATGCAAACAAAAGCAGAGTTTATGATTTTGACACATTAAACAAGTGAGGAAAGCATGAATTTCAAAAGAAAGAGACATAATGCTGGAACATGAAGCTCAAAAAAATAAAATAGTAATAAGTTTACCAACCAAGCAAAAGGGTATCAACATTTGTCAAACAAAACCTGCAGAAGTGCCAGGAATAAATGGAAAGATAATCAGTAATATGAGACAAAGCAATTACTATTTCCCAACAGAGAAAATGAGCAAAAACTGCTATACAATTAAATAATACAAAGACTAGATAAATATCAAACCCTGTGTCTTGAAAATAGAGATTATGTGTCATTCTCAAGTTCCTATGAAATGTTTACCATAAATAAGTAATGCAATAATTTCCAAAAATTAGAAATTATACAATTTTAGTGCACTAAAATAGATTTTAATATAAAAAACCAAAAATATCCACCTACAAACACCTTTGAACATACAAAAAGACATTCTTCACTCAGAAATATAAACTGTGTGGAGATTCCATATTTTACCTCTAAGATTTACAAAATAAAATTTCAAAGTTTGATAACACAGCATTGGTGAGATTATAAAAAAGACACTCATACATTTGTCATGGGATGGCAAATTGGTCCAAGATTGATGAACAACACTTTAGAAGTATACAACAACATTGCAATAATTTGAATCCTTCAACCCAGCAATTCCAATTCCTAGAATTTACTTGAGAATTTATTTGTAAGTGAAATATGTACAAAGATATACACGTGAAAAGCATTGCAGTTCTGTTTGTGATGGCAAACATTTTAAAGCAACCTAATTTTCATCTGTACAGAACCAAAAAATATATTGCATTGTATTCCTACTGGAATACTATTGAGACATTAAAAAAATATATTAAAACCCTTATGTAACTACATAGAAAAGCTTCAAAGGGTATTTAATAGTAAACAAAAGTGAATCCATAACAGGATATTACACTACTATCAAATATAATGTGTATGCTTGTTTTACTTACAGAAAAAAAAAAAACCCCACAAAGAACAAGCTAGTTAGATACCCACAGGAAAAGATAAAAACATTGCAGATGACGGATGGGGAAGGAATGACTTTTCACCCCTTTTTTTCTATTTTTGGACCCTTGTTCCATGGTTATTAAACAGAAACCGTTTATTAAATAAAGCAATTTTTAAAACCTAAATAAATATTCCCAATTTTCAAAACTTAGTTTTCTGAAATGTAATCTAATTTAGTTACACATTTATAAGCTGAAGTGATGCATTGGGCACTTAATACCTCCACGTCATTTCCTGGCCCTCTGCAATCTGGGTTCTTGTGAACTTGCTCTCTCAAAACTCACTAGAAGAGTCCTAACTCCCAAAGCCAGCAAACACTTTTCAATCTTCCTCTCATTTAAATTCCCTGCAATGTTTGATGCTGCCTCCTAGCCTACCCCCTTTATTCCTGAAACACAGTCTCTTTGTCCGTTCTTTACCAACTCCTAGAGACCAGGCTTTTCCAGTCTCCACATGTTCAGGTTCTCCTTCACAGTATTCGCTCTCCCTTGGGCCCTAGGAACAATGGGATAAGAATGAAATTTTTTCAGTTGTTTTCACTGGTTGAATACCCACTGCTCCCCAAATTGGTTAGAGCCTATGATGCTAATTGACTCAAGCTTTTAATGATCAAAGGGACTCTTGCCCAAAACTAAACATTATCTTTGGTTGGAGCCACAAAATAACTGGGAGTTCTACTACTTCCTTCTAGTTACTATTCTACCCTTTAAAAGTGGTACAGACAGTACCTAGATAGAGCAGAATTGGGCTGGGACTTGAGAGGTGGCAGGAACACAGTCTTTGCAACCAGATTACCTGGTTTCTGATTTTAGCTTCATTCCTCACTAATGGGGACTTTTGGGTGAATTATTCAAACTTTGACCTAGCAGAGTTACTCCAACTACAGTGTCTGACTCCTCCTAAAAGAGAAGTGTTATGATAATGTTTAATTCTTGGGCTTTTGGACCATATTTAAGGCTTAATAGATGCAAAATCACTTTGAACCATCCCTGGGATCCAAGTTCTTGTATCTATTGCTAATAGAATTTCATGTAAAATATCCTAGAACACTAAATCCAGAGTTAAAAATCTGAATTCCAGTTCCATGTCTGCTATCAACTGGATATATGTTTGGAATAAATTCTGTTTCCCCATCTGTAAAATGGAAAGCTGAAATAAGATCTCTAAAATTCTTCATGTTTCTAAACAACTTTAAATACCCAACTGCTTTGAGGAACAATTTCTTAAGCATGTTTACTTCAAAGTCTAGTAGCCAAAGTGCTGCTTTGTGTGTAAATCAGAAAGTCATTCTAAAGGTCAGAATTAATAGCTCCACAAGCTGAGCAAAAGACAGTCTTCTTCTATGAAGACACTCAGTGTTTTATTTATTTTTGACACTAGTCTCTTCTGTTAAGAGAGGAAAAGAATCATAGTCTTAAGAGTGGTTCTATAGTTGAATGTTTATGTCATAAACATAATCTCTTAGAAATTTCTCATAGTGGGAAATAAAGTCAAAATTGTGCAGGTTAGAAATAGGTCAATTAACAGAAAAGCACTTGTATTAAAATAAGGTATTTCTCTTGACATCACTAGTTCTAACATCATGTTGTAACTTGACAAAAATAGACTTAGATTCTCTCAACTTTGTTTCTGAAAACAAGTTACCCATTAAATTCCCATATTCTAGTTCCCCTGGCCAAATAAAACCTTAGGACTTCATCTGTAATAGTTTTCTCTCATTTACTTTTTGTTTCCAACACAGTCTTGAGCCCTGGCTTCTTTTTTGCTTCACATTCTATTGCCACTGGCTCTAAATCCTTTTTCACATTTCTATCTGGCAACAACAGACTGACTGGCTGCAAACTTCCATTTTGAACTGATCATAGTTCCCGGCTAAGTACCCTTCCTTTAAAGCATTTTCCCTTCATACTCCTATTTGCAGAACTCAAATCGGTTCATTACTACTTTATTAGTACATTTAAATTTCTTTGTCAGACTTTCAAAACTCCTGGACCTAGGCTTTCTCTAACTCATCTGACTAGCTCTCTCTCCAGTCGCTTCCCTTTGCCCCCTCCCAGAATACATTTCAGCTGCCTCATAGTCCCAGTCCTGATTTCAGCAGGAATTCAGTTCTTCCTCCTGAACAATCCTTTATCATCTTCTCTCAGTTGGTAAGCAAACAAGAGGCACCCAGGAACCCCCAAACCAGCTTGCTCTAAAGGGTCCAGCCACCTGTGTGCACAAAGGCAAAGCAAACTAGTTACATGAAGAACTTTAATAGAACTAGGGTGCACAGAAAGCAAGGATATTCGCTTACCAATAAAACACTCAAAATTACTCATCTCCTCATGAGTAAGTGTCCAGCCAAACAAGGGTGACCAGAAATTAGGCTGCTGAGGTTCAAAAACATGCCACAGCCTCGGGCACTTTCTGGCAGGGAACCATGTGAAAGGGCTTCTGAGCAGGTCTCAGAAAGCTTGGACAAAAGGAGAGGCCACATCAAGGTAACGGTCGCCATTGTCAGCCTCTCCACAGGTCTCTTTCAAGAGTCTCTACATGTTTCTCCTCCATGAGTTTCCCTCTGTGTCTCCTTCCCTTCCCAGGAAGAGGTTGGTCACTATTTCAGTGAAACAAGGAAAGCAGAAAGCAAGGAACTGAGCTATGCAAAGCAAAGGACCCAAACATTCCAGAAGATGTCACTTCAAGCTGAGAAGCAGACCAAAACAAATAACATTTGGTATGTATTGATGTGTGTAGTGAAATTGGGATAGGAGGAGATCAGAAGTTGCTAAGAGAGGAATCAGAGAATTAGAAACTCAGAAACGTTCTACTTAAAGTTAAGTCCCAAAGAGGGTGAGAGAGAGCATGAGGACTTCGAAGTAGTTATAGGCCAGAAAAGCCTCAAGTGTAAGGCTTTGTACAAACCATCTCTGAAAAGGAGAACTTTGTATAGATAATCAGAACTGTGTGTGTCAGAATGCATCCTGAAGGGCTGATACATGATTTACCAGGAAAAAAATTGTTTAATGATGGCTATTGGTTTCAAAGTTGTAGGTTATAATAGATAGATGTTTTCTTCATATAATACTATGTGTACATTCTCTCAGGCCAATAACTCATTTAAATAACAAGAATATTTTCACATTGATTTAATGACTCAATGTGGTTATAAAATTACTAGTTATAGCCAAAACATTCATTTTTGTAGACGATAATACTGGAATTGTTAAGTGATATTTGTCACAACTTTCAGACTCTGAACATGGGATGTCATTATTAACAATTTTATGGAAATTCTTTTCAAGTTGATATAGCAAAATTTACATTTACCACTGATGTAAAAGGTCAAGCATTTGAAAGAAAAATGCTGACCTAACCCAGTAAGCAGCCTCTTGCAAAACTATATATCTATAAATAAATCCCATACCCACCTGACCAAATCTCCAACTAATAGATTTCCAGAGTGCCAGAAAATTGACACCCTATATTAATCAATAATTATAATCACAATATCTCAATGCAATTGAAGATATGAAACAACTTGAAATTAGAAATATGACCAATATTGAAATACAATTTTAAAGTAAGATTGGAAAAGATTGACATTTGACCATTTTTTCTTCCGATGTATATAATAATAAAGCCTGTACATATTTTATGGTTTGAAAACGTATTCTCATATTGTGTTCTTACCTAATGATTATGGGAATCGTGTTTCTACCTTGCTCTGTTTTTCACTCTGTCATATCACAGAATTTTATTCAGTGACCCCTTTCAAAATTAGCCATTTTAACTCTGAATACTACCAGGGAGATTTGTTCCTCTTCTGATCTTTCTTAGCAGTTCAAAAATTATCTACATCACTTATAGTTGTCTCTCAGTATGTCACTGCTGTGTTACTTTTGACATTTCTAGTAATAACATTGACTTCAGCTGACCCCACAGCAGTTGCTTGGGACCCTCGCATCTATCACTTACGGCACCTATCAGCTGGACTATGGTCAGGCAGCTTCATTCTGCGAAGCTTAAGATGGCTGTGGTCCAATTCCCAGCTGGCCATAATATCCCCTGGCTTCCGAGTTAACTTTAACACTGGCAGAGCCCGATGAAATGACTTTGGCAGTGCCATAAGCAATGGGAGGACATAGCTTTGATGAAAACCTATTGTACTCAAAATCCTTCTAAACATTTCAGAAAATTTTTTAAAGTTTTCTTGGAATGACCAAGGAGAAAAAGCAGTCTAGATTTAAGATAAATGCAGAAGGCAGGTTATAAAATACATAGATTCAATGCTTAACTAATAATTTATTCAAGGTAAATTAACATTTAAAAATGCTGAAGGAGGAATGTATGAATGATGTGTCTGCGGAGGCCGTGAGGGAAACATTTTCACTTGTTAGGGAATAGATGGGTTGGCCACTACTCTGAGATTTCTTTATTTTCCTTTGCGATCTGGATGGAGGAGGTCAAGTCTAAACAAACAACTTAGAAATTGTATTTCTTAGATATATAATTAGTACTAGAAAGTAGAAAGTTAATATATTCTATCTAATTAGTCTCAATCGGAGCAGGCAGAAGTGATAAATTGCAAGTCAGCAAGGAAATTTTGCAGCTTCTAAAATGAACTCCAGAAGCATTAAACATACCAGAGGAGCTTCTAAAAGTGCAGATTCCTGGGCTCTACCTCAGATTAATGCAGAAGGTTTGAGAGAGAAACCAAGAATCTGAATATTTGATTTGGAGACATGTTCCATGGGACATGCTTTTCAAAAGATGCTGCTAAACAGTATAATGAATTCTTCATTCCACATTAAAACAATAAAAAGAGCTGATTTGGAGGGAAAATGATGAAAATTACTATGAAATGTGAAATGTAAAATTGTCTGATTTGCCAGAATTGCCAAAGTTCTGCAAGCAAAGCAGCTGTGCTTTGAATATTTAAAATGTGTGATTTGCATATGGTGAACAGTCCATAGACCACATCTCTTTGATCATTAATGGTTAGTGTTAGCGCCATTGAGACAACTTCGGTAGCAACATAGATGGCATGATCATGGCTGCGGTGTTGAGTGTGGACTCTGAGGACAGACCCAGACTGCCTGGGTTCTAGCCCTGGCTCCCTGTGCCTGGGAGGGTTAGCACAGTCTCCTCCCCCCAATTTGGTGGTAGAATGTCCAGCTGGAAACCAATACTATATCCTAGAAACATGGTGTTCATTAAGACATCCAGCCATCAACAGCAGAACTTCAGTTTGGGAGCTGGGATCCAGGATAAGGTTATGAACGAGGAAGAAAGCTGGAGGCAGAGGAACCTTCAGACACAAAGCCAAGA
This sequence comes from Scalopus aquaticus, assembly GCA_004024925.1. NCBI lineage: Eukaryota > Metazoa > Chordata > Mammalia > Eulipotyphla > Talpidae > Scalopus > Scalopus aquaticus. The sequence goes on along the minus strand of PVIJ01004543.1, from coordinate 36,980 downwards.
TTCAGAAGGAGGAAATGGGCTGAGATTCAGGAAGAAGAGCCAGGCTGTCTTTTAACATAAGGAGAAGGGAGACCAATAACAAAGACCTATAGAATTCATCTTTAGATAAAGGGATTCCAAATCTGGGAGAGGCACCTGATTGTAAGCCCCTTTTGTATAGAACCTCTGCAGCTATTGATAACTTCCTGCCTGAAGTCAAGTTGGCTGAGGAGCTAGAACAGGCTAGAGCCTTCAGTGGACCTTTGAAACAGGAGGTGGGTCTGAAGCATTGTGCTGAAGGAAGAGAATCAAAGTTCATTTCTTCAGAAGCTCACTGCTGTGCCAGATGAGACGGTTATGACCTGAAGGACACCAGTGAGAGAGATAATGCCTTATAAATAAAAGGGGGGTCCACTCCTTGACATGTTTTTCAATCTGTGACTTAGCATGATTTTAAGAACTGCTTTAATTATTTCAATAGAATAATGCCTAATTGTTTTGGTTAACTAGAAAAATGAATTGCTGAGTGAGATTTTTCAAAAAGGAAAATGTATTGTAAATGTTAGAAGATCAAAAAATAAAAATCAGATAGATGCTTAAAAGACTTCTTATTCTAAATGGGTTTAGACTGCCAGTTCCATCTTCATTTTATGTCAATTAAGCATCAAAGTTTATCCTACTAGAGTAGAACAGCTGTTTGCATAACATACAAAGAAAATGTGCATTATACTAATAATGGAGAATATCTATAAAATGACAACTTGTATGTCAAGATATTTCCTTTTCTCAAGGTTCAATATTTTTCTCAAAACTTTTTCTTTTGCACTAACTCTGTACCCCGAAAAGAATTTTGACTATAACAATTCAAGGAGAGCACTAAACTTTGTGATGTATCACTGCAGGGCTTGTCTCCTGGCAAGAAACGGGAGTGGTTGGTATTAATGGGAGCAGGATGGTTCTGAAGGAAAACTAGCTTGTGGCATTATGAATCATAGGGCTCTAAAACATTTATAAATGAATGAAAAGGCTCAGGGCTGACATGAATTATGAGTCTCATTACGGCACCGTAATGTCACCAGCAATGCCTCAGAGGGGCATGACACCTCCCAAGAAAAGTGGCAAGACTCACATTATGCTATTTTTCTACTGGTAACTGGCTATGGCTAAGGTTGAATGTGATCAGTAACCCCAAGCTCATGTGGCAACATATCTTTGCATAGAAATGTTCCTATCATTTTTAAGACTCCTTTTTTTTGAGGGACCAAGCATTACTTGACCTTCAAGAAATAATAACAGGCCTTAGCATAAGGACAGCTGTCCAGTCATTCTATTCTTTAAATAGCACTGTTAAGCTATCATTCTCCTCTGGTGTTTCACATGCTCACACAAACTCAGCAATAATTCCCAAGATATTTCCCAGATGGAAAAATAGGTTATTTAATTGCTTAAAGATTTGTGGAGAGGAAAGAAATAGGGTAAGCTATTGGTTAGTGCAAATATAAATCCTCTTAGAATGAACACATTCTTGATTTTTACCATCTCTCTCAATAGAGCCCAGGCTCTAATTGTGGACTGAGTGAAATGGAGAAAAACTCTACCTGAAACAACTAGAAGCCTGTGTTATAGATCATTCTGAAGAAAAAAATTGCATTATTTGCTAATAAATAGGCTTATCAAAACATGGTTTTAAGCAATGATGACTCTGTGTTTAGATTTTCTATTACATTTTTGTATGCACACAAATAATTCCAAAATACCTAAGAAAGTGTGTTAGTTTAGGAGGGCAGACATTACTGTGATTCCAGTTGTGGCAGGAATACAACTACCTGGACGCTAAACTTTACTTTTTTTCCTCTCAGGACAAAGACGATCTTCCAAATCCAGGCTTTCTTACTGTGCCTGATCCATAAATGTGAGTGGGGGCAACAGTGACCATTTCCTGGCCCTGCCTTTAAGAATATCCTGGGTGATATTTTTGCTCCTCTCTTATCACACCAAGTAGAGGACTCCAAAGCTTAGGAACTGTCCAAACTGCCAGATCAAAAGAATCTTAGGTGCTTGAATAATAGTATGACACCTTACTAACCAACAAACTTGTACTTTGTTAAATCACTGAGGGTTTGGGGTTATTTACTACACATACTTGCTTAGCCTAGCAAATTATGTATTTCCTATATAAAATGGATGAATATAAGAAATCAAAATATTCCTGTTTAAGACCTAACAAAATTGAAACTATTATTTCCTTTCTTCCTTAAAATATAGAAATATCTTCTGGGAGATCTGTAGATTTCATTTGTTAGAGAATAGTGTTGTTAGAAAGATAAATTGTTGGACTAAATTAAGAAATTCTTGGAAGAAACACATTCAGGAACATGGTCTTGGCAGATACTTAGAGGCACAAGTCCAATTACTATTTGGATGCTAACCTCCCTCACTTTATTTACTCCTGGGTCCTAGTTTTCTAATACTGTCTAGGACTGTCTGTCTTCTAATCCCATGTATAAGTATCCCAAGCCTAGGAGAATCCCACTTGGGCCAACATGGGTTCAAAATCTGAACCCCACTGGGCCAACGTAGGTTCCCATGTATTTACTAACAGTTGTGCTGGCATCACAAGTCATTAAAGTCAATTTAAAAGTCAATTATTTGACTTTAAAAGAGAAAATAGGCAGAAAAGAAGTTGATGACTCATTCATTGAGTTCAAAATTTAAGATATGTGAGGCTTTGACAGTTAGCAGTCAGACCATTTTATGGACACTTTACCAGTCTGGCATGTTCTAGAAACTGGCAATTTCTTGTAAATTATCATAAAAGATTTTCTTATATATCTTGTAGATAAGCACCAAATGCCCACAATGAGTGGCACTGATTGACAAGGATAACAAAGGCTCTGCCCTTTGGACTCAAGACTGTGAAAGTCAGAGCAGACTTCCTTCCAGTAGGAAACATTTTCTCCCAAGAGACAATGTCTTATTTCATAAGTAAAAACAAATTTAAATAGAAAACAGTTTTAGTCTTAGAATACATATTATAAAAATTCTATTAGAAAAGAAGGTTATTATAGGAAAAAATAGTCTTAACTCTAGCTTAGAATTAACTTGTCAGAAAATAAAATTCCAGTGCAAAAGGAAGGGCATTCATATTTTTAATTGAAATTCTGGTGGTGAGCTGATATGAGATTCTAGGATTATTAGTTGTTCAATGTGTCTCCTTTCCCCACACTTAGTAATCAATGACGTTGTGTCTACAGGGGACCCACAACAAGACTGCCTTTGTGCCATCATAAGGACATAAAACCAGGGTGAGAATGATAGGAAGAGGATCTGAACACTAAAGAATTTGAACTGCAGAAATTTCTGGGTCAGCAGGAGGGAGATTATAATCAGATCAAGTAAATATCTCTCTGTTTTCCTGAGACCAATAGTAACTAGAAGGAACTTAACAGAGGCAATTATTCCTCATCACATTGCGTGCTAGAGAAGCATGTGAACCCAAACAACAGAAAGCCCCCCACTTAGTAGCTCAACAGAAAAGTGTTGCTCTGCACAGTGAAGAGACCGCTGATCCTTCTTTAACTCTCAGGTAAAGTCCTATCTGCTCAATCTGAGCCAGTGACAGAACAAAGCGAAACAAAAGCAGAACATCCAAAGACATCCAATATTCCCCCAAGGGGAGCACATATAACAAAAGAACAAGCCCTCCAATTAAATAGAACTATTAGAGGAGATTCAAACATAGGCTTCTTCATGAAATTTTTAAAAAGTGGACTTTGAAATTTAAAAAAATATTTCTTGAATGAATTTTCAAAGATGGTTACTATCAGGACTTTAATAAACTAGATGATCAAATAGGAGAACTAATATTTCACACTTGATCAGAAACTGTGAGAATAACAAGTTCATGTAGTGATCATTTAAGAGAGCCAAATTTTGACCAACATGCATTCTAGAATGGGAAAAAGTAGAAAAAAGAGACAATCATTCAAAAAGCAATAGAAAAAAAATTTTTTTTAGCTAAATGGAAACCAGAGCCAGCATACTAAAAAATTTTATTGAGATCCAGGTGAGGTTGAAGAAAAGACAAAGTATGATGAGAAAAATCTCATGTAAGTTCCCAAAGAGAAACAAGATATACATACAGGAAAAGAGAATGAAATGTTATTAGACTTCTGATCTGCAACACAAGAAGCGGGTGATGGAGACTGTCATGGACCAGGACTATACAAATATTGAATAGAGTCGATCTAAAAATATTTCTTGACTTTCAGAAAATTTTCAATCTGGAGGAAAATTCACATCATAATTATTTTAAGATACTATGATGTATGTTGTCTTTGGTTTTACCATCAGAGGTTACATCTTTGATAGGAACATTCTACACATGATCTCACTGATAAGCACATAGTACTTTTGGACTGCTAATTTTGTCAGAATTCATAAATAATTCTAAACTTATTATTTTAAAAGTATTCATCAATAAAAATACAATAGTAACCTGTTATCTAAAGAGCCACCTATTTAATTTGATTTACATGATGGCATAAAAGTCACTTAATTGACAAAGCAAGTGTAATCTTAATGACTGATGAAATAACAAAAGTTATGTGAGTATCTTTGAAAAAATGATCTTGAATAAGACTGTTAGGAGAGCACATATTGTAAGTCTTAACTTTCCCCATCGACTAAACTTTCTGCTAAATTATAGCTATTTTCACAACAGAATAATATTGAGAAGTAGGCAAAAAACCTATTGACTTCTTTTTATTGTGTTGTATACACAGTGTGCAACAATAAATATTGGCTAATGACAGTGGATATCTGGTTTACAGGAACAGATTTGAAATTCTCATAAAGATTCTAGTTTTAAGAATGTATTGAGATCCTGAATGACATAAAAACTTATATAAAAATATTCCTTATACTATGACGTTATTTCCTATCAATGTTGCATTCTGGAGGAGCCTCCGTAATTCATTTCAGAGCAGCTAGGTCATGAGTTTAATTTCATTGGAAGTTACTGCAAATAATCTGAGTACTAAGTAGTGTGGACATACCACTCCCTTATTCACATCAGGAAATAACCTCACTTCTTTTGTAAAGACATATGTGTGTACACTCCCCTCTGCTGGATGATAAGGACTACAAGACAGTGCCATCACTGCTTGTGACAATTGCCAAAGCATGGGGAAAAGCAGACTAAGTGATGTGCCAACTAACCTGACCTGACATATTGTAAACTCCAGAATACTAAAAGTGGGCTTTAGAGTTTGGGGAAAATTCAGAGGTCAAAAAAAAGTCGTGTTTTGAATTATGAGCTTTCATTCATTCATAGTCACATATATAGTTTAACATTTTATAAAATACAAACTTAATAGTAGGTATATGCATACTCTCCTTTATAATTTTTTCCTCTAGGATTTATTTTCAAAATGAATGAATTTTCTGGAAACCCATTACTTGTCTGTAAATTGAAAAAACAGTATTCTTAGTTTCAACTAGCCTGATGCTCACCATGTCTAGCTAAAATGCTAGATGATTTCTAACCACTCTTAGATTATCGATCTTGATAACAAGTGGAAAGGGATGAGAACTATGAAGTTGTTTCTTTATCAGTGACTTCCTCACATTTATTATTATCCCATCTAAACTGCTCTCTCAGTTTAATCTCCCATCAGGAGTGTAAGTGAGTATCCTTCTACCTGCCCCTTCACCATCACTTGGTATTATTCTCCTCTCTACATCTGTCAATCTAAAGAGTGAAGTAGAGGAGAGTAATTCCTTCCTGAAACTATGATAGTGGCCTTTGAACAGATTTCTTGCACACAGAATCTGAGGGTGCTCAATTAACATGAAAAATTTCCTCATATTCCATTAAAAAGACTTTCATCTAATATTCTGCTACTATCCAGAGGGAAGATACATAGAGAAGATGGAATTTGGGTATTTCCTAGAAAACATATACCTTTTACTACTTGATTAAATCTTCTCATTTCTAATATATCTTGAAGACTCATTCTCATGAGTACATTCTCTTCCCTTTTTTTTTTTTTAATTGAAAGCTTAAAACAGACTTACACTAGATGGGCATAGATCTATTTTTTGCTATTTGAAAATTTCTAGTGACCATCCAAAAATAAAAGAAATAGAGAACTATTTATGAAATGAAAAAGAAAAGAAAATTATGTAAATATAATAAAAGTCCTTTTCTTTTTCAAGTTATTTTTTATACATACTCTTGTCTTGAAAGCAAAGGGGGAAATTGTTTCATTTTAAAAATTAAACATGATTAGCACTTACTTTAATACATTAAGTCTGTCACCTAGAAAAAAATGTTTTAGATTACAAGACAGGTTACTGTATGGCAAGTAATTAGGAAAAATGCTTTGCAAAGAGTTACAGATTAAAGACAATTATTTAGTAATGAATAGAAACAACTTGCTAAAATGACTCCTTTAATTGGCTTGACATTTGAAACCAAAACTCTAAAGAGGGAGAATTTTAAATCACTCAGTGATTAAAATAGAATTTAGGCTTCTGAACTAATTTAGGTGGATATTATTAGAAGTGTCTAATGGTTATAATACATAATAAAGTCCAGCTTTGTGTTTTCGTGAATAGAGAGAGAATAAATGGTGGATTTGGTGCCAAGAATGATTTGCTTTATAAATGTTATCAGCTCTGACTGCTCAATAACTAGTTTTAAGGGAACCCATATTGAAACGTTGTTATATTATTTGGCCTCTGATACTAAACAGTAACTTTTTCTAAATCTGTTCAATACAAGCATAGGAAAAACCCTCAAATTCCTTCTCTCAGATGTCTGCAGATTGATGTTGAGCTGAACCTTTTTAGACAGGTATGACTGACACATGAAAAGTAGAGTTTACAGTATCCTACTAATGCTGCAGGCAAAATGCTACAGGGAAAAGGAACAGTCTGGGTTTGGGTTGGCTAATGAAACTATGGGCAACTTTTGTTTCAGGCTGAAGTCAAGTGCAAGGAATCTAAGTAGGAATAATTGCTTTCTATTTTTCTTTTTTTTTAAGATTTATTTATTTGTGCATACAAGCTGGGGTTCAGGCCTGAGGCATGGGGTGGCGAGAGGGTTCACCAGAGACAGAGTGGGGAGCAGAACAGGCAGACTGACAGAAACACACTGCTGAGGGGAGCAGCATGCAAAGCAGGAGAGGTCTGCTGCACCATGTGAGAATCACCCCAGCTGGGCGTCGAACTCGCGTTGCCACTGCCGACAGCTCCACAGTGCAGTGCTTAACCGCTGTGCCACCAGGGAGGGCCTGCTTTCTATTTTTTTTTTTTTTCAGAAAATTAACACAAGTGATCTGTGGTCTATCCTTACTTAGCAACTGTTATGTAATAAGGCAAAGGAGACATTGTCCCTGGCTAATCATAAGTTTTTAGCCTTTGTCTATGCTATTGCTACCTTTGATCCTTTCTTTGACCTCAAACAAGGAAGAAAGAACTAGAATCTTCTCAGGACTGATCCCTTTCCCTATTCTTATATTGACTAAGAGGGTAAACAGGTTAGTTGTCTGGCCACACTTTGCATTTTGGCCTTAGCCTCAACAAAGGTCCTATTTCATGTATTCAATAAAGAGAATGGTAGGGGAGAACTTAGATGAACCTGGGAAGAGTAATTTTCAAGTAATTTCACTAATTAATGATGCCAAGAATAAAAATTTGTGTATGTTAGGAAGAGTAGGTAGAAATAAAGTCAGAAAGATCCACTAGACTTTTAAACCTTTACCACATTAATAGAAACAGATGACACACTCGTTCCCTTCCTAATAAGAATATAGGTTAAATTCGGAGTCCCTTGTATATTAACAAGAATGACTTTGCTATGTGAAATGGCTGACTATGATAAGTGGACACTTAGAGGTCACTTACCTAGAGAAGAAAAGAAAAGACCATTCTTTGATCTGAAGTACAGGCTCTCCTCACATATATTGCAGGTTGCATTCTAGTCTCCCACAAAAAGTGAATGCCCAAAAAAAGCGAGTCACATGAATTTTTTGGTTTCCCAGTGCATATAAAAGTTATGTCTGCATGATACCGTAGTCAATTAAGTGTATGATAGCACTATACTATATCAAGAAACATGCACTGACCTTTATTAAAAAATATATTACTAAAAGCTCCCGGCTATCATCTGAGCCTTCAGTCAGTTGTAATTGTTTTGCTGGTGGAGGGTCTCGCCACAATGTCGATGATTGTTGAAAGTTTGGGTGCTGTGGTGATTTCTTAAAATGAAAAAACAAACCTATGCATCAGTTGACTCTTCCTTTCACAAAAGATTCCACTGCAGCATGCAGTGTTGTTGAATGGCATTTTACACGCAGTAGAATTTCTTTAAAAATTGGAGTGAATCCTCTCAAAACTTGTCATTGCTTGATCAACTAAATTTTTGTGATTTTATAAATCCTGTGTTTGTAATTTCAACACTGTTTATGGCATCTTCATCAGGAATAAATTCCACCTCAAGAAACCATTTTCTTTGCTCATCTAGAAGCAATTCCAGTTTTATCGTGAGATTTCAGCAATTCTGTCCCAACTTCAGTTTCCACTTCTAGTTCTAGTTCTCTGACTATTTCCACCAAATCTGCGGTCACCTCCTCCGTTGCTATCTTCAATCCCTCCAGGGGGTTGGAATCAGCTTCTTCCAAACTGCTTTCAGGGTTGCTATTTTGACCTCCTTCTATGAATGACAAATGTTCTGAGTGGCATCTAGAATAGTGAGTCCTTTCCAGGATGGTTTTCAATTGACTTTGCCCAGATTCATCAGCGGAATCACCCTCAATGGCAGTTATAGTTTATAAAATGTGTTTCTTAACTACGAGACTTGAAAGTCACAATTGCTCCTGGATCCACGAGCTACAGAATGGATGTGTTAGCAGGAGGAAAACAAGGTGACTCTCCCATTCATCTCTATCAGGGTTTTGGGGTGACCAGGCACATTGTCTATAAGTACCTCAGTAAACCATGTTGTAAGCAGTTGTGCTATCATCCAGGCTTTCTCTTCCCATGCATGGAGTACCAGAAGAGTAGATTTAGTGTAAGTCTTATGGGCCCTCAGATTTTCTGAATGGAAAATGAGCACTGACTTCAACTTAAAGTTGCAGATGAACTAGCCCATAACAAGAAAGTCAGCCTTTGACTTCTCTTGAGCTATGAAAGTCTTAGGTGGCATTTAAAAAAAAAAAAGACTTCAGGTTCTGTTAGCTATACCTTCTGGATTCTTCACTGCAACATCCACTTGCTGCTTCACTTTACACTTTTATATTGTGGAGATGATTTGTTATTTGAATTTCATTAACCAGCCTCTACTTACTTCTAACTTTTCTTCTGCAGCTTCCTCACCTCTCTCAGCTTTCACAGGGTTGAAGTGAGCTGGCACCTCCTCTACTTCAGACTTGGCTGAATGGACTCTTTGGCTGGTTTGATCTTCTACCCAGATGGCGAAACATTTTTCCATACCATTGATAAGTCTGTTTTTCTTTCTTATCATTTGCATGTTCCCTGGAATGGCACTTTTAATTTCCTTCAGGAATTTTTCCTTCACATTCAAAACTTGGCTAACTATTTGGCATAAAATACCTAGATTTTTGCCTAGCTTGGTTTTTAACATGCCTTCCACACTAAGCTTAATCATGTCTGGGTTTTGCTTTAAAGAAAGAGACTGTGCAATGCTTCCTTTCATTTGAATACCTGAGGTCATTGCAGGATTGTTAATTACTCCAACACAAAAACTGCAGAGCTGGGATCCACGATTCAGAAATGGCTTACAACCTCAGAGCTGGAGAGAAATCAACAAGCTTTTTTTTTTTTTTAAAGATTATTTATGCATACAAGCTGGGGTACAGGCCAGAGGTGTGGGGCGGCAAGAGGGTTCACCAGAGACAGAGTGGGGAGGAGATCTGGCAGATCAATGGAAATCACTGCTGAGGGGAGCAGCAAGCCAGGCAGGAGAGGGCTGCTGCGCCATGTGGGAATCTCCCTTGCTGGTCTTTATTTATTTATTTTTTGGGAAGAACTTTTTTTTTTTTAATATAATAGATATTTATTTTTGTTATTTGTATCTTTTACATTATTATGTATTCCCCATAAGTTACCACCACCTGTTCACCCGTGGAGCCATCACCATAGTCCTCCGTGTGCTCTCCTCCTCCCCCATCTTGAGCCCTCCCCCTCCCCTCCTTCCCTGCTGAATGTTGCTTTCTTATTTGACTCCCCTATATTCCTGTTATAAGTGAAACCATTTGATATTTTTCTCTTTCTTTCTGGCTCATTTCACTGATCATGATCCCCTCTAGGTCCATCCATGTTGCTGCGAATTGCATGTGTTTGTCTTTTTTGAATGCTGAATGGTATTCCTCGCTGGTCTTTAGACTCGCGTTGCTGCTGCCGACAGTTCCACAGCGCAGCGCCTAACCACTGCCCCACCAGGGAGGCCCGAAATCAACAAGCTTTAGGGGCTGGAAGCACCTACCCCTGGCTGCTCTTGGCCCCCAGGGCCTCCTTCGTTCCTTCTTTCTCTATCAGAAGTGTTAAAAGATAAAATGAAGCACTTTAAGAATTTTAAGAGTTTATTTGAGCAAAAGTCAATAAAATCAGACCCAACCAGAAGTGGGTTAGGGTGCTCCTAATACTGAGTTCTTGTTTAAACTCTTTGACAGGTTGATCTATTTCTCTGCTTGAATATTGCTATGTTGAGGTGATAGTTTCTTGTTTTCTATCACAAAACATTTGAACCAAAATAATAAAAAATAACCAATAGCAGCCATAAAAAATATTTTAAGAATTGAAGGAACACCCATTAAAATGCTCATGATCACTAGAAAGAAATTTGTGCACTGAGTAAAAAGTACTGTTTTTAAATCCAGAACCTCGATTTTTTTTTTTTTTTTACACTTTAAAAGGACAGGTTTGCTAGGAAAAGGAGAAAGATAAAGAGAGGCAGGTAGGAGAAATGCCTCAACTTCTTAAAGCTATTTAATATAATTTTAAAGTTTTCTCTTTTCATGAGTGTTATATGGATGCCCTTGTTTCTTGTAATTTATAAGCTGAACTTTTATAGCATTTATAGGGAGTAAAGTTCCAAAGGGCTGAATATTATTGTCATAAAAGTTATTAATAAACACTCTTATGAAGCAGTTTAATAGGCTGGAAAGAATATGAATAGAGAATCAACATGCAAAAATGTTAGCCTTTGGGAATTACTTTTAACTTCTCTGCAGATTTTAAGATATATTTTTAAGTCAGAGCAATCTTACTTAAGCATGCACAATTAAATAAAAAACACTAGATTGTATATCCTTCAACACTTGACTCCCCTTTCCCCAGCTTAACAGCTCTAACTTCTGTTAAACAACTAAACAAATACAAAAATGCAGCACAACCAAAGCAAAAATATTCTGCCTCACTGACATCTAATCCTGCTGACGTTTTAAAGCATCAAGATAAATTTCTTAAAGTCAAGTTGCCTCTGAATCATCTTTTGATTAAATCTTTTCTCTATTTTCTAGGATTTTACTTGGGGTTTTAAGTACTATTAAAATTGTGTGGATGCACCTAATAGCAGGTAGAATAGATATTCAGAAGATGTTTGCTAGAGGGAAGCACAGTGGATTATGGTGGTGGCCTGTGGGTGATTTGGTGTGTGGTAGTAATACCTGATGGAAAGAATCCTAGGTTGCCACAATTTAAAGAATAAATGATTATTTTTAAAAAATCATTTGTTGACTGAGTCAGTCAATAGACACAGAGTTAGTTACCTGGCTGTGTGATCTTGAGAAAGTACTCAACCTTCTCAGTTGCTTCATCTATGAAATTGTCAGAGAGTGCACCTGTCTCCTAGGATTTATATTAAAAAATTAAATTAAAAACCTAAATAAATAAAACTCCAGAAAATTTAATTTCTTGTGAATTTCTTTAAAATGACATATATGCTTATGAATACACATTTGTCTATATATAGCCAAAAGTTATCATTAGTCTTATATATGAGCCATTGACTAAATCCAAAACTGATTCCTTAAATTTTAAGAAGACAAATATTTAACATATACCATATATTAGGAAACAGGTTTTGAAAAAGAATTTTGTAGTTGGCATATCCTTAGCAATCTAATTTTTCTTCTAATTCAAAAGCTTTTAAATCCTAAGAAACATGTTTTCAGTGATTTAAGGACAGGCACATGACATTCCCTGCATATTACCCTGCATATTCCCTGCATATTACCCTAAATCATATAATTGAATTTTAAAGTTTGTGATAAATGGGAAAGATACAGTTTTTTTAATACTCAGGCCCTTGGGCATCTTTTCATCTCATCTCTTAGTGCCACAACCATTTTAAAAATTTAACAATGGAATGGTTTTTCCATGAGTCATTATCTTCAGAGAGCTAAGATGTGATATGCTGAGGAAAACAAGTCACCATATGCATTGCCAGGAAATCAGCCATCAGAAAGAAGAGACAGGTTTTTTTTTGACATTTTTTTGGCACTCACCAACAACTGTGAATTTAACTCTTACATTTTGTCCTTCCATTTCCCACATCCATATTCCTTATATTACCCATGCTTCCTGACTGGAGCTTGTCAAATTCTTCCTTCTTTGACTGTAGAGATATTTTGGTTATCATTTTTAAAATAAAAATCTACTTTGCTAATAAAAGTCACATAATCATTTTATCATTCATAATTATATAGAATCAAAAGTGAATTCTTCAACATTCAATAAAAATAATCCAAATAAACAAAAAATTCTAATATTCTTAATAAAGGATATCTATTCAATATATGTGGACATAGTAAACTTTGGTAAAAGTAAATTTGATGTTATTCTTAATTGCCAGTGATAGTAGTTGAGAAGAAAGCTCACAATATATTTAATAGTTGTTATTATAATAATTACAATTGCCTTTCTTATGTAATATATATTGTATAGAGAATATTCTGTGAACTGCCTAAGATTCTGAGCTACTCCAGAGATCTAGTACCATAGTTCAAAATACTATTTGAATCAAAACTTGGGACTCTACTTTATTCTTAGTGTTCTTCTTATGGACCTGGGAGCTACTCATTTCTCCTAATTCCCAGAAGCCCACAATTTCTGGCCTGATTAGGCTGCCAGAGAATGTTTTATTCTTAGAGGGTCTGACAGGATGGTGGGGAAAAGGAAGAGGCACCTTTCCTCTCTACCATCAGAAGTCCCCTTTTCTTAGTCAGGAAAAAGAGTTCTGTCAAAAATCAGACTCTTGATACTGTGACTCCTCTTTTATCTTCCCAGGTTGAAAACTGTAGTCTTTTTAATCTGCCTTTGTGAAGGAGATGTTCCATTGTCATGGTCATTTTGTGATCTTCATGCATGACTCAGATAAAGATCTCATTTTGTTCCCACACTTACATTTCTGAGCTATTACAGCCCCCAGGATAGGTCCCTGGCACAATCCCTTGATTGCCAAGTAGAAGCTATGTCTCATTTTTCTTCTGCACAGAATTCTTTATATGCTTCATAATAACACTGTCACTGATAAAGTGCCCGACCACCATATATGCTTGAGAGTCTAGTAAGAGGTATTGCTAAATTCATCATCATCATCATCAGAAAAGAATAAAGCACTCAGTTGTATATGACACTGTGTTAGATGCTTTAAAAAAGTACATTTGACAGCACTGGATCCTATCCTTCAAGAAGTTATTTTATGATATAAAAAGGAGATACAGGCACACATATTTTAAAATAAGATTCTACACTATCTGAGGGGAGTAATTTGATATAGTTATAGTCCAAGGACTTCAGTAGGGCCTCCAGAGATGATGGATGAAGATTCAGTATCCTCCTATTTCAGGGAATTTATTAAATGTATCTATCAGTGTTTTCATGAAGACAGTGATCCATCGCACAGTAATAAAATAGAACTTTGCAATGGGCTCCTAAATCCACCGTGCTGCTGTCCATTATCTTCACTGTGTTTCTCTTTCCACTTTCTCCTATTTCCATAAAGTTTATCTGGTGAACTGGTAGTCACATAATTTAAAATATCTATTATAAACAATAGTGTTTATTATGTAAACATGTAAACATGGTCCTTTGCATCAAAGGAAAAGCCTCAGCCAGTGTCACAGAGGTTAGAGACTATAACGGCTACAGTAACATTCCCTAACGATTGTTGCTGCTCAGTAAAGCAAGGCCAGAGAGAAGGACTTCCCTTTCTTTTCTTTTCTTTTCTCCCTTAGGTTTATAATATAAATTTAAGTGCCAGGTTAATCAAACGAGTTATAGAGAAAACAAGTTATAGGTTCTATTACCCAAGAAGAAATAGATAAAACTTCTGTTATTAAAGCATGAAAAAGTCAGCAAATCCTCTCCACAAAAGGTAGACTAAAACTGGAGAAAAACTGACAATGGCCACTTTCAGGTTTTGAAATCAGCCAACGGCAAATAATATATTGAGAAGCACTTAGTATTGAAAAGTTGCTGGAGAGTCAGGTAAGAAAAACACAAAATTACAAAACAGCCATTATAAATATGTGCAAAAAATTAAAGATGATTAAAAAATTAAAAAGAAATTATGATAATATTGATCTTATGACAAAAGGATTTCATATACAGTGAAAGAAAATCAAACTAAAATTTAAATCTAAAAGGACTGATGTGAGTCACAAGATGGATTCACTAGCAGAGTTGAGATAAAGTCAGAGGACCAGAAAGTAGAGCAGCACCCTGAAACTATTAGTCAAGTGTGGGGGCCAAATAAAGATGTTTTCAGGAAAACAAGTTTCAGAAAATCTACCTCCCATGCATTCTTTTTCAGGAAGCTACTGAAAGATGGACTCCACAAACATGAGAGGCTAAACAATAAAAAGGAAGGAACGCAACACAGAAAATGGAAAACAACCCACAAGAGGTAAGAGGGATCTGGGACAAGATATGTGTGAGCACAGAAGCAACTCTGTCATTTTGGAGCTGCTTGGAAGATTGTGGAAGTAATTTTTTTCAGGGAGACAAAACTGGCAGAATACCTGATCCATCTGGATCTATTTAGAGCAGAGTAAGATCCTTGTCAATGAAATTGGTGCTCCCCTGAGGGTACATACATAGAAAACCAGACAAAAAGGATATTGGAGCAAAACCACCACCAATAGAACAATAGCTACCAGGAAATGAAAGCTGGGTAGGAAAGAAAAAAATGGAATAGTTTACCATATTGCCGTGCCAAAAATTGTATTTGCTCAATTATGCCAATGTAAACCACAAAATTTATCCAAAATTCAAGTGAAATTACATTGGGGGTTGGGAGTAAAAAGGGTACAATAAGGAGGTAAAGATAAAAAACAGCAAAAAGAGTTAAAAAATTTTATTCCTAAACAAGAAGTCAATAAGCACAGCCTAAATACCATGAAATGACAAATCAATTAGCAATTAGCAATATGGAAATACTGAAATTGATGAAAGGGAGAAAAGTGGGGAGAGGAGTAGAGGAGGAGGTTCTTCTAAAACTTGTATATTATTTGCTCCTTATTCTATGTGTATGTATAACTAGGACAGAAACAATAATTTAACAAAGAACAAAAAGAAAGCAAAATATCTATGCTGTTCCTTAATCATTTATTTGATTTTTGACATAGCTGATTCTTTCTAATATAGAAAAAGTCTATTTATTTTCCTTCTTCATCATTCTTAATACTTCAAAGGAAGTATTGAATTTTAGGATCTTGAAGCATGGTGCTAGCATCGCAGGGATTTAATCATTTCAAGACATATATATGTAAGAAAATTTCAGGTAATAGATATTAATAACCCAACAAGCTGCATGAGAAAAGAATCCCAAGGTCTTGATGCCCCCAAGAGCTGCTGAAGGTCACAACCTATCTATATCTATTGGTAATGACACATAATTCCAATCCCGGCCCCTTTTTAATCTGTTGATTCTTGAGGCTGTCTTTGGGAGGGGAAGATGTATGTAGGAAAAGAGAATGGGAGAAGAAGTAAGAGCTGTTGACTTAAAAAAACACCAGAAACCCAATGAGGAACTGTAATACATTCACTATTCACTGTCACTGGTCTTTTTAATGAAATATTTGTATTACAAATAAAAAGATTTATCTGAATCAGAATTGTTTGTTTAGCCTGAAAACAAGCTGAAAAGATTCCTCACCTGTGGCAGCTACAAGCATATATCACAAATCCAATCAATTCATGGTCAAGGAGTGGTAAAAAATTTAGACAAAAGAAAGTCCAAAGTAACTTCCAGAAATCTTATAATAAATGGGTACTGTGGTCTCAATGTTTGTGTCCTCCCAAGCCCCCTCTCAAAATTCACACATTGGAATACCAATGTGATGGTGTTAGGAGGTGGGGCCTGTAGGAGGTGATTCAGTCATGAAGTGGCAGTCTCAGGAATAGTGCTCTTTCAGACAAGTCCTCACACCATTCCTAGGCCCTTCTACCAAGTGAGTATACTGTGAAATGTCTGCAACTGGGCAGAAGACCCTTACCCAACCATGCTGGCACCCTGATCTTGGACTTCAAGTCTCCAGAATTGAGAGAAATAAGTTTCTCTTGTTTATAAGGCCCATAGTATTTTCGTATAGCAACCTGAAAAGACTAATATAGTGAGATTCTACATCAGGGGAGATCTTGCTTCAGTGCACTGAAAAATAAAGACAAGTTGGACTTATGTAAAAAGCCATAGTATGTTCCAAGAATGCTTTATTAAGAATTTGTTTTTGCATACACTAATGTATAGGCTAAAAAAAGAAAAGGTCACTATTTCTTCTCATTTGTAATCTGACACAGAAACCTAAGTGAAGGGGTGAAAGCTCATTTCAAATAAACAACTCACAGTATTATTGATAGTGTCCATATTTATTTTATATGTGGTCAGAATGCAGCACTTTAGGGGGTAGAAATAAGTCCCCTCCCAAAATATGCCATACTAATCTTTTGACCCAACAAGCTCATTACTAGGAATCTTCCCCCCAAAATTCCACATACATTCATAGACACAGGCTTAAGAATGTGTACTGCAGACTTATACAGGAGTTAAAAAAAGGAATATATAAAATGCCCATTAATTTTAATTTCAGAAGATGCAAATGATACATCTGAATTATGGAATATTAAAAAACCATTAAAATATACACACACATGTATGCATATACGCACATTTTACACATATATGTGCATGCGTCATGTAAAACATGCACCCATTATATATACATGCATATATACATTGAGTAAATATATGTGCATATAATCCACATATATACATGCACATACATAAATGTGTATAGAGACATGTATGTACATGTATTGCATGGACTTTTAATTTTCCACAATTCAGATGTATTATTTGGATTCATACATACACAGACTTGAACATAGAGGTGATATGTCCAAAACATTTTTTAATGAAAACAAAATTGTTCTCAGTGAATATTTTTAAATATTTTATTATGGTTTCATTCACATATATGAATTTCAATGCATAGTATGAGCCCAAGAAATTACATTGCCCTTATTGGTAGTGATTTCCTCTAGGAGGGTAAGAGTTTAGAGGAGCTGTGTGGAGGAGCTGTTAATGGTATGATTCTGGCACCATAGCTAAGTATGAATCCTGTCCACTTAACTGTGTTCTCTCTAAACTCTTTCCTTCCCTTTCCTCATCTATAAAGTCTATGAATGCATGTAAATATTGCTTAGAACTAACTGGCACATAATAAACATTACATAAATCATAATAAACATTACATAAATAATATACAGAAGCACTTGTCCATCAGTATCAGTAAAGTGATGTTTTAGTTTTTAACTCTGTAACTGCTGTTTTACTCTCACACAATATTGCAATGTATTATTTGATCATCTAAAATAAAGACCAAATCTAGAAAGTTTGGTGTGATTGCACCAATGATAATAAATATGTATAAGAATGTCAGGGCTTTGACATATACAACAAACCCACAGCCAATATTATCCTCAATGGTGAGAAGCTGAAAGCCTTTCCCCTAAGATCAGGAACAAGGTAAGGATGCCCACTTTCACCATTGTTTTTCAATATAATACTGGAAGACCTAGCCAGAGCAATAAGACAGGAGAAAGACATACAAGGAATCCAAATAGGGAAAGAAGAAATCAAACTGTCACTATTTTCAGATGAAATGATAATATAGAGGACCCTAAAAACTCATAGAAAAACTACTCAAAATTATCGACCAATTCAGTAAAGTAGCAGGATACAAAATCAGTGCACAAAAATCAGTAGCCTTTCTATATGCAAACAATCAGTATGAAGAAGAAATCAAGAGAACCATCCCTTTCAAAATTGAAACCAAAAAGTCAAATACTTGGGAATAAACCAAACAAAAGTGGTAAAGGACTTATACAAAGAAAACTATAAGACACTGTTAAAAGAACTAGAGGAGGACACAAAAAATGGAAAGACATCCCTTGCTCATGGATTGGAAGAATTAACTTTTATCAAAATGGCCATCCTACCAAAAGCAATTTACAGATTCAATGCTATTCTGATAAAAATTTCAATGACATTCTTCAAAGAAATAGAACAAATATTGATGAAATTCATATGGAACCACAAAAAATCCAGAATAGCTAAAGCTCTTCTAACTAAAAAGAAAGAAAACGGAGGGATTACACTCCCTGATTTCAAACTATACTACAAAGCCATAATAATTAAAACAGCATGGTACTGGAACAAAAGCAGACACACAGACCAATGGAATCGAATAGAAAACCCAGAAATAAATCCACATGTCTCTGGACAACTGATCTTTGACAAAGGAGCAAAGAATATGCAATGGAACAAGGTCAGCTTGTTCAATAAATGGTGCTGGGAAAAAATGGACTGTATGTGCGAAAAAAAAAAATGAAGCTAGACTACTATCTCACAGCCACCATGTACAAAAACCAACTCAAAATGGATAAAAGACCTGGATGTAAGACCTGAAACCATAAAATTTATAGAAGAAAATATAGGCAAAACTCTACATGATGTACATCTCAGCAAATCTTTAAAGATATATCCCCCAAAGCAAAGGAAGTGAAGGAAAAGATAAACAACTGGGATTACATCAAAATAAAAAGCTTCTGTACAGCAAAAGAGACAGTAACCAAAACAAACAGGCACCCCACTAATTGGGAGAAAATCTTTGCACACAATATAACCAATAAAGGACTGATAACAAAAATCTACAGGGAGCTTACACAACTCAACAAAAAGAAAGTCAACAATCCAATCAAAAAATAGGCAGAAGAGCTAAAAATACACTGCTCCAAAGAAGAAAAGCAAATGGCTAACAGGTATATGAAAAAATGTTCAACATCACTTATAATCAAGGAAATGCAAATCAAAACCACAGTGAGATACCACCTCACGCCAGTGAGAATGGCACACATCAAAAAAAAAACAAAACAAACAAAAAACAGGAAACAACAAATGCTGGAAAGGATGTGGAGAAAAAGGAACTCTTCTACACTGCTGGTGAGAATGCAAATTGGTCCAACCACATGGAAAACTGTATGGCTATTCCTCAAACTGCTAAAAATGGATCTTCCATATGCCCGGCAATACCACTTCTGGGAATCTACCCGAAGGACACAAAAACACTAATCCAAAAGGATACATGCACCTGTATGTTTACTGCCTCACTGTTTACAATAGCAAAGGTATGGAAACAACCCAGATGCCCAAAAATAAATGATTGGATCAAGAAGATGTGGTATATATACACAATGGATTACTATTCAGCATTCAAAAATGATAAGCACATGCAATTCACAGCAACCTGGATGGAACTAGAAAGGATCATGCTCAGCGAAATAAGCCAGAAAGAAAGAGAAAAATATCGAATGGTTTCACTTATAACAGGAATATAGGGGAACGAAACAAGAGAGAGACACTCAGCGAGGGAGGGGTTAGGATAAGGGCTCACAATGGGGAAGAAAAGAGAACAAGGGACTACGGTGATGGGTCATGGGTGAATTGTTGGTGGGTTACCCAAGGGGAATACACAATGTAAAAAATATAAATAACAATAAAAAAAATAATAAATCCAACTAGGAAAAAAAGAAAAAAAAATGCCAAGGCTTTGAGTTCCAAGACCTCCTGCCCATTCACTGGTAAATGAACTAGAGTACTCTGAGTAAATAATTCCTCCTCTACTATCTCAAGGGCAGGAAATTATTGCTCTTCCCCCTTAATGAATCCCACAGTGCTGTGTACACAGCGGGTGTGCACTAAATGTTTGCTGATAATGATAATGGGGAGGATGCTGACAGCTGTGACATACTATCAAGACTAATTTAAAAGTCATCAAGAAAACGTAACACAAAATATGGTCCTTCTGAATTTTATCTGCTTGGGAAACAAATGCTGTGAGGTTATTAATAAAGTAATTCAGTGCACATTGTATTATTGATTGCTTTGATACCATCCTGAGTTTTTTCTCATTAGCATGACCTAATTACTATTTCTGAAGTTTCAAAGGACACAGCAAGGTCCATTTCTATTACTTTAACATTAAAAAATTAGTCTTCTGTAAGCGCTTTCTAAATTAAAAGCAAAATGGATGTTATCAGCTAAATTATATTTAAACCCTACAGCAAGATAGCAGTAGTGTGACTGTTTTCTATTTCCTTAAATTGCAATGTTACTTTGTTTCTATCCCTTTTCTGTGTGTTCTAGCAGTCTATGAATGGAAAGACAGACATCACTAAAAGCTGGTGATGCCTGTCCATTCTGGCTGCATTCTCTTTGGGGATTGTACTGTTATTGAATACCATTATTTTACATCTTTGCTAGTGTTTTGATATTATAGGATTTTCCCCTCGGGTGTAGTCACCTTAGTATCCTACTACCCAGGAACCCATAGTTCTCCACCATGGTTCCATTACATTCTCTCCCCTACCACCACCCTGTTTTCACCCTTTTCCCACCACCTTCCCTTCTGAAAGCCAAAGATGTATGGTCAGTTTTCAAGGGTTGGTTTTAAAGTTTGTCTTTATCTGACCCTTTGTTTACTTTCTCTATATTCCACAAAGAAGTGACACCATCTGGTATTTATCTTTCTCCCTCTGACTTCTTTTGCATAGTGTAAGCCCTTGTAAACCAGAAATCTAGTAAATAAAATGCTTCCCAGAGTTCTGTGAGCGGCTCTAGCAAATTAGTTAAACTCACAGAGCTTTAAAAAAAATTAAATATTCATGAATCAACTTTCAAAGAAAATACATGAAAGAAAATTTTGCTCTCATCAGTCTTATTTTAACTCATTTATTCTTCCCAAATAATAACTTACTATTCCCTTTAGGTAATGCAATCTGTGAATAATAATAAACTTTGGTTCAATATTTAACAGATTAAGAGTACAAAATCTATAACTAAGTTATCTGTTAGTTCAAACCCGAGCTCTATCATTTTCTATCTCTGTGATCTGAGCCAATGACCTCACCTCTGTTCTTCAGCATCCTCATTTATAAAAAGTAAGAATAAGATGAGTTAATACATATAAAGCATGAGCGAATTAACTGGTATGTATTTATTGATAAATATTAGCTATAGTATAGAGTCAACTTTGCTAAATATTTTAAGTTGTTCTAACTATATTCACATGTACTACTAATAATTCAGCAATAGTAATAACAATAATACTAATAATATATTCTAAATCCATGACTAACGATATATTTTTCACAATAAATCACAATTTTCATTTTACCTACATTAAATATTTGGCTATTTCTCATAGTGTTGTAATACTATTTTCTCTTTCAGGGTTTTAGAGGTGATATACAATGGATATAGAAGCAGCAACATTTTACTAGGGAAGAATCTGAAAGACCCTTGAACCTGAAGTTAAGGGCTATGTGTTTTGGATAATAACACACCAGGGACAGTACTTCATAAAGGTTCTACGAGCCAGCCTAGATGCCAAAAGCAATTCTAGTGGTTGTCTGGCATCAGGCTATTTTCTGGGAAAGCTGTGTTAATGAAATGCAGTCTCAATTTCTTGGGCTGGTGATTTTTGGTTCATTATCAAAGAAATATCAAAGGTTTCCTGCCCAGAACTCTTAGGCCGAGAATTAGATGACCTACACAAAACAAACTCAGCGAATTCCCATGATCTCAGTCTACTGGGCAGTTTTCTGAGGCAGCGGGTCATGGCTGTGCCTTCTTAAAAATAATCCCATAAAGTGGGGAAAAGGTGGAAGGAGCACCTCTTTTTCCTCTGCCCACCGAAGAAAGACCTGAGGGTGTCTAGCACCGGGACGAGCTTTTCTCTAACTAAAAAAATCTCTAGATAATTTTTCAGCAGAAGCAGATGTCTGTTTTCCTCTAGTCAATGTACTCTGGCTCCCAAAGCAGGAATTTAATGAGTCGGGTCCAGGGACCCAGCACATCATTTCCCGTGAAGATTTGCCTCTGTTAGACACACTCATAGACAAACTGAGGACATGGGATTGCAAAACTTCTCCCCCTAGTTTATGCACCCCCAGTTAATGGATTCACCCAGTACCATCTCTTCTCTTTCCCAGATTGTTAAATTTGAAAATTAGCAGAAGAATCTCAAAGAATTGCATAGGAATCTGTTGTGTCGGGAGCAACACCACACTGATGACACAGGGGTCGGGGAACAGGCTGCGGAATGCAGGATGCTGCTCAGAGCAAGATCCTGGCCTTTTTAGTGACAAGGGTGGATCAAACTGTATACTGGATTTAGGGAGTGAGACCAATGATCCACACCCAACTCCCACCCATGGCTCTAATCTTCTTAACAGGGTGTTCTGTAGATTAGTCCATGGGGGAAAAGCACATCAGTCACTGATCCCTTGGCCCATTACACCCACATAGGAATCCAAGTGGGGTTCACGTGGCGAGAGGAAAGGGTGTTGGATTTAGTGCATATCAACAGTAGGAATGTTCTTGCAAGAGAATAGGCTATTTCCATTTCTCTCCATATTTAACCTTTATTAAGGACTCTGTTGAAATTATCTGCCTCCCACTTAGAATATGGGAGTTAAGGTTAATGTTTATTTTTAATATTCTACATGTAGAGTACTTTGCACACAGTGACTCGCGCAGTGAAAAGATTCCATTGTACACTTAAAACAATGTTTTATTTCATTCATCCATTCTGGTAAGTTGGGCAATTGGTCATCAGTCAAAAAAAAAAAAGTTTCCCTTTAAAAAAAAAAGATTTACTTATTTATGCATACAAGAACTGGGGTGTAGGCCAGAGGTGTGGGGCAGTGAGAGGATTCACCAGAGACAGAATGGGGAGCAGAAAAGGCAGATCTACTGAAGTACACTGCGGAGGGGAGCAGCGGGTGAGACAGGAGAGGTCTGCTGCACCCTGTGGGAATCTCCCTGACTGGGGATCGAACTTGTGCTATAGTGGCTACGGATAGCTTCATAGTGCTGAGACTTAATCCACTGTGCCATCAAGGAGGCCCCTGTTTCCCTTCTTGTCCTTGGGATTAATGACCCTCTTCTGATCTCCCTGAAACTGTTACTATTTAATTAATCAGAAACCTTCTCTAAACCTTATCTGCCCATGAGGCTTTCTCTCAAAGCAAGATAACCCGAGTCAGCAAGACACTTAATCAGACATCGACAGTGTCCAGCTAACCAGTGCCCAACGAATGTATCCAAAGGATCCCAAACATTCAGGTAACATTCCCAAGGACATATCTACTGTATTGCTAAATCTATTAGACTACCTGCCCCTGCTTTTGTTGAATATTCAGTTCATCTAGCTAGCTTACTTTACTTTGATTCCAATCACTAAGCAGTCTTTTTAAAAAAAAATTTAGTTTTCCATATGATTCTTCCTACAAGACAAGAATATGTTCACCACAAATAATTTTTTTGGATGAGTTATGACTTATATGAGTTATACCTCTCCATGAATTAACAAATTAATATTCAGGTGTCACAGGGCCCAATACAACCATTGCCTTGTTCAGCCTTGCTTTGTTTCTGCTTATCTTTTTGTAGACAAAACCATAGAAAACAAGGGAGACCTATTGAGACCAAGATGGAAGTAGACGAAAGACAAAGGTAAGCCACAGGCTTGTTACCATAGTAAAAAGCACCCCCACCAGCGCCGTGAAGATCTAGTCAATGTCAAACTTTGGGCAGCTCTCCTGCCCACCTATGACTATGCAGGTGCCTCTCTTTTTCTTTCTCCTCCTAATAAACCTATCCTTCTAAAATGTATTCTATGGTTTCACTTATATCAGGGATATAGGGGAACCAAATATGAGAGAGACACCCAGAGAGGGAGGGAGAGGACAAGGGCTCAAAATGGAATAGAAAAGCACACAAGGGACCACGGAGATGGATCACAGGTGAATTGGTGGTGGGTTACCCAAGGGGAATACAAAATGTAAAAGATATAAATAACAATAAAAAAATGTATTCTAAAAGAAAAGCTCAAACTTGGAAGAAAGAAGGGCACAGATACAGTGCCTGGAATCCCCCACCTATTTCTCTGAAATCATGCTGATGCAGACCCTCAGCCTCTCCCCTTCATCAGTAACCCTGACTAAAGTCCCTGATTCTCCCCAGTTCAAGGAGAAGGCCCTTAGTGCATTAGCTCACTCCTCCATTCTTTGGCCAAAGAACAATAGCTTATGCTGCTTAAATCTTGATTCTGGTGTCTTTTTACAACGTTTCTGGGTGCTGCCTGAGTAAAAGAATTCAGTTGGTTGCTAACATAGGTTTCCTATTTTGGTTTTGAAGTTTAACATGATTCTGCCCCTGAGATGTGGGCAGGAATGCTAAAAAAAAAAAAAAAAAAAAAAAAAGCAGGTTTCTGAGGCCACAGCGTTGAGAAATAGACCTAGATTTCAGAAAGGAACAGCAGCCTCCAAATAGGGTCTTCTGAGATCCAGGCTGTGACCTTGCTCAGGTGCACACACACTCCTCAGCCTATGTGCTTTCCATGAATGATACAGGTTATGGTGTTTTGTTAAAGGACTTAATGGCACGGCGCACTGCAGAAATTTGAGGCCTGGCAGTTTCGCTCTAGATTCGGGCAGACCAAAGAAGACTCAAGGAGCCACAGGTAAGTCTGACATGCCTTTACTGCTCAGCCGGGGACAAGATCCACAGCAGCCCCCATGAGGAGCCCTGTCAGCCTTTATATTTCCATGTTATTCTCCATAGCAAATACACCAATTTATATTACTATCAACAAAGTATGAGACGGCCTATGTTCCTGCAGCCTAGTCAGAGTTAGAATCTTTGACATTTTGATAAATCACATTTCAGTGTATTTTTCATTTACAATGATCCCATTATAAATGAAGCTTTACATATTTACACATTTTAAGAGCCGCCTTTAATATGAACTGTCTACTCATATCTTTCACTCACTTTGCCATTGCATTTTGGTACTTTTATCATTTTTCCCATTTTGTCATTTATCTTTTGACTTTATAGCCAGAAATGTCTGATCTATGGACAAAAATTTGAATCAATTTGTTTATCTTTTATAATTCCTGAATTTTTGATACTATAAGAAAGTTCTTTCTCCCCCAAGGTTGGAAACCCTGAAAAGTTAAAATCAAATTCCTAAGCACCTACCTTGGAATATTTGGTTCTGTGATTCTGGCATGTGATCAAAATTCTTGCTTTAGAAATCTCTGCTCTAATCTAACATACCATCATGTTAGAGCCTCAGCGAGATTAATGATGACAGCAGCCCAAATGTCACCAGATACTAAATTACTCTCGCTTTGATTCACAAAAATTATTAATACTCCCAAAGTCAAGTTGTGATCACTTTGATGAGCACTTAAAACATTGCAAAAGCATAACATCAAAAGCCATGGACCGGAGAAATGAAAGTATGGGAATAAGGCTCCTTCCCATGGTCCCGGTGCAAGAACACCTCTCGCCTCCACTGGGTCCTTACTCTTTCTGGATCCTTAGCCATGGGCACATACGGGTTGTTGACAGTGCAACTCAAGCCACACCAAAGAAGTGCAGTTCTAGAAAGAAGTTTCTTCTTTTATTGATACATACACTCTGTTCTTTACACTCAATATTTTTCTCCTTTACATTTATTCCATCCATAGAGTAAATTCATCGGATTTCCATTCCAACGAATTCAACTAATTCATTTAGCTTAATAAGTTCCTTTCTCTCCCTCTCCACACCCCATTGGGATTTTAGACGTCACTTAGTTCAATGGCTCTCAATCCAGGTTGTACAAAAAGTCACCTAGAGAGCTTTGTAGAGCTCCTCGTGCCTGAGCCTCAATTCAAATTAAATCAGACTGTCTGGAGGTGTGGTCCAGCAGGTTATAAAATCTCCCTTGATGATTCTAATACACAGCTAGAGTCAGATCAGCAAATAATTCAGTTCCCCTCATCTAGTTCCTTGATTAACAATCCATGCACAGTGACAACAAGCTTAAAGATGCAACAAGAATTTTGAAGAAACTTAAGAACTTTTGGAAAATAGCACATTCTTGAGGATATCATGTCTGGGTGGCTCACAGCAGTAATAAAAACTGTTCTCCTAACAGGCAACATGAAAAACTTGAGGAAATTTGACAATTTGCTTTATTATTCATTTTTTATTACTCTTAGGAAAAGAATAAAAGTTATTAAAGATCTTCCATTCTTTGTATATCTTATTATCCTATGTTTTCCTTCCCCACCAAAATATAAACATCTTTTTGTTTCTCATATAGCTTACTTTCCAGACAGATCTATCAGATAGGCAGCAGCACAGAAATTGGGAAGGATTCTTTTTCCAATAAGTCAAATGCATTTTTCTAGTACTTAAAGACTTTAGTCATGTTGAAGCAATTTCCCTCTCACTTCCTGTGAGTTTAAATGTGAATGAATGGACTAATGTGTAACTGATCTTCTATATCTGCATACTGGCTGATGACATTTATAACTAATTTTTTAGACAGTAACCACTATTACAACCTAACAATCCCATTCTATTTCCTACAGTTTTTCCCTTCTCAGATGCATATGAGCTGAAAATAGAATTTCCTTAATTCTAGTCATTTCCACATTTTCTGTTTCGCCACTGAATCTCTTTTCTCTGTTCCCCCACAAAGTAATTTTGCTTATATTCCCGCCCATCAATTCCAAATAATTAAAATACAGGTTTCCCCACTATCTCAAAGTAGAGTAAACCTTTTGTAAGATAACATGGCAGAGAGTAAGGAAGCAATTGCCTTTAACTTAAGGGGAAGGTTCTTTTGGTGCTCTCAGACCCCCCAAATAACACCCAAATCATATCAAATAAGACATAGAACCTAAAAGAACACTAATATATAGTGAAAGCAGGAATGGAATGATAAATACCCAGCCTGTATAAAGTAGTTCTGGGGAAGGAGCGTGATGGTGCCACATCATTGCTCCCAGGGGTATGCTGACTCTGGAAAGGCTGCTGCAAAACAAACACTGCAATCTATTTTCACTTTCTCTGTCTGTCATAACATGGAAACTTTGGATTTCTTTGGGTGGGTGAGTGAAAACAAGTATTGATGTAGGCCTTTTATAAAAGTGAAGGGCATAATTCATAGTTTTGAAAAATAGGGCATAACTATATCTTTTTTCAAATACATTTTATCTACACAAATTGAAATGTGATCATTATTTCCCCCAATTCATGTTAGAGTGAAGTGGTGTGCAACTAGTAATCAAAAGAAGCATTGGCTAATAACTGTATTTCTTTGATTATTTTAGAGAAACAGATACCCCCCCCCCATATTTTCAAGTGTACATTGAACCCAGAGACCTTTAGCTTTATATCTTTATCTTGTATCTTTTTTTTAATATATATTTTTATTGTTATTTATGTCTTTTACATTTTGTATTCCCCTTGGGTAGCCCACCACCAATTCACCCGTGATCCATCTCCATAGTCCCTTGTATTCTTTTCTATTCCATTTTGTGCCCTTTTCCTTCCCTCCCCCCCCCCCCCCCCCCCCCC